>JAIOUR011804624.1:0-10739 GCA_020711275.1 Calotes versicolor
GTGCAGTGCTCCAATATGAATACAGAAAAATGGCATCACATTTTAGTTTAAATAACATTTCTTATGAACCTCCACGTAAGAACAGATTTGCATTCCCAAACAAAACTGAATATGAACTTAAGTACCAAAGATCATAACAAAAATATATACTAGCTCAATGATAGTGAACCTTTTTGAGCCTCAGTGCCCAAACAGCAACACAAAAAGAACTTATTCATTTCCAAGTGCCATAGACAGACAGACAGACGGACGGATGGACGGACGGACGGACGGACGGAGAGAGAGAGAGAAAGAGAGAGAGAAATGTCTGTGTTTTCATGTTTTATATTTTCTTTCTTTTTAAAAAGCAGGAGATCTTATTTTGGGGGAAACACAGTATAACTGTAAACAAGAAGATACTTTTAGGATAGTGTATGAAGCAACTTGGTATCCCAAAGGCAAAGTTGTCAAACAAAGATATATTTTATCTCCCTATCAATTCAATTTGTATGCAGGAAACTTCATAATGAAAGCCGGAATAGATTCAGATGATAAAAGAATGGAATGGTGGAAGAAACATAAATAAGATATTCTAATGACACTGTTTTACTGTTAGAAAGCATCACAGATTTGAAGTGACTTCTTATGAAAGTGTAAGAAGAGAAATAGCAGGACTAGAGTTGAACATTAAGACAAAAATCATGACTACAGAAGAATTGCATTAATTAATGTTAACAATGGAGAAATTGAAATCGTATATTTGGATCTTCTTTTAATTGTCAATCTAAAGGGAGACTGAAGACTGACGGAAAAGGGCAGCAATGAAGGAATTAGAACATTTACTTCTTTATGCTATTAAATTTCTATACTGCCCATCTAGACAATGTGTACAACAGATGATGAAAAGGATCATATGTCAAGGATGTCACTGGAGGCCAAGGCCAAGATCACTAACATGATGTGAAAGCCAGAAAAAAGCACAACAAAGCAAAACTTAAACACAAAACAAAGACTGGATAATCAGAAAGACAAACATGTGAGTCCTAGATACAAATCAAGCCTGAACTTTCTCTGGAAAGAAAAAGGAAACTGAGACTCAGTTGGGTTGTTAAGGAAAAGGGCATTCTGAAGGTTGCTGTAAGTCAAAGACAACTTCACAGCATATGACAATAAAATTAGATAGCAACAAGCAAGCATTCCCTGTTTGTTTGTTTGTTTGTTTGTTTGTTTGTTTGTTCATCAATTCCTTCCATGTTCACACTAGCAAAAGGAGCTAACCAGGAATGAACAGGCTATGTACAGAATCACAAACCACATCTGTAGTAAGCCCAGGTCCATGACAAGCCGGGTTCTTCATGATTAGAGGTCTCATAGGCCATTTGAAACCAATGGACCAACATTCCCTCTAATTTTCCAGATCACTGGGTAGGGACTATGGCCCATGCATGTCGGGTTCTAGCTATGACCAAAGGCAAATGGGTGCCCCAATCCAATACTGTGCAGCCCTGATTCAGCACTGCACAGCCACAAGGCTTAGAGGGAAAACTGCAAATGACCACTGCATACTTTGTGTATTGCTATACTTAATGAATATCTTTACACCACACTTCTGTTGGTTTGACAATACCCAAAGCAGCTTGTAACTGTAACAAAGAGATTTAGCAGGCTTCACAGTTGAGCTTTTGAGCATCTGTCAAGAGGAAACTTTTTCTTCAACAAATTCCAGCCAAACAGAGGCAGGAATGAAAACATCATCACCAACAACTGAGACTTGTCTGTTAAGGAGATGGCAGTTGGCCTGAGAGTGTGAGAGAAGTTACATAATTTGATTAAAGGTTACCCTTGTCATATCTTGAGCCGTCTTATCCTTTTAATGACCTTAGCGGTATGGACAGGATTGCAAGAAATATTAACCAGTTTGTTTCTTGTGGTTGTTCTGTACTTCTGTTTAATCTGTAACATTAACTCTATGTCCCTTTTATATTTAAGATATGCCAATATGTTAACAAACTCACATCTTATCACTCCTTGTTAATCATACTCAAACCCACCTGTAGATTCTGACATTTCACCATGTGCTACCTAAATAGTTTCAAACTGCCTTTTGACTTTAAAAGATTTAAAAAATTGCTTAAATGTAAAAAAATCACAAAACATCTGGATCTGGGCTCTATGTCCAATACTAAATTCTGGTTAGTACAATGGTTGTACTGAATCAGAGATACAACTGGTAATTTTAAAAAGTACTTCTATCTTCTATACAGTTGTTGCAACTATTGAGAGGAATTCTCAAATGGTTAAGAAAAAAAGAGATTGATTGAAAAAATTAGAACACCATACTTAAGGAATTTAAAATAATTAGCATATTTTTGTTTGATGGCCATTCCTATTCAGATTTTTTTCTTGTTTTCCTCCTCTAAAAACTAGGTGCGTCTTATAATCAGGTGCATTTAATCAGGCGCATTTAAAGCATAAAATACAGAAGTTACATATTTTTAGGCCAGTGGTTCTCAACCTGCAGGTCCACAGATGTTCTTGGACTGCAACTCCCAGAAGTCTTCGCAAATATCACTGCTGACAAGAGCTCTTGGGAGTTGCAACCCAAGAACATTTGGGGACCCACAGGTTGAGAAACACTGCTTTAGGCATTATGGATTAAGGACATTAGGAAGAATCTAAGGTAACTGAGTCATTTTAAGATTCTTTCTAGATTTCTATGGATTTTAATATTTCTAGAATGATTTTTCTTGCTGTTAATTCCATAATTGTGAGCATCAAGGTTTCATAAAGTCACTATACTGTTTTCACTATGTAATTATTTTCATATCTAACCCACTATAGAGAAGATCTGGTGTTGTTACAGGATTTTTATTTTATTTTCACTTTTCTTGCTTTGAAAAGATTTTTAATTGAGCATCACTATACACCAAGTTTTCCCCATAAATACATTATTAAAACTAAAATAAGTCACCATATAAGATGACAATTAAATATAATAGCCCAAATTCTATTGCAAAATACGGCATGTATAATAAGAGCAATCAAATATGCATTCTTCACATTTTCAGTCCATCTGTCATGCACAACTGAGTGTTTAACCAATTATGCAACCTGGCATGTCTGGCTATGCAATGGACCAGCCAGACTTGAGCCATTTCTCATTTATTATATGTTGAATTCTAGCCACTGATTTAGATGTTTTCATAAATTGTAGGAGCCTCATGGCATAGTGGTTAAACTGCTGTACTGCAATCAAACTCTGTTCATGACACGGGTTCAATTCCCAGGTAGCCGACTCAAAGTTGACTCAGCTTTCCATTCTTCCAAGGTCAGTAAAATGAATACCCAGCTTACTGGGGGTGGGGGGAGAGATGTGCAGCCTGCATAATTACATTGTAAACCACCCAGAGAGTACTTTAAGTGCTATAGGGCTGTATATAAGAACACTTTGCTTTCCTTTAAAATTGTATCCTGCAAAAAGCTAAAGCACTTAAAACACTAGAATTCAAGCAAACATCACACACCTTCCAGTCCTCTGTAGTTCAGGTCCAGCATGATGAGCTTCCTCTTTAAGAGACTCTCCAGGGGAAGCACCTCCATTTGGAAAGGTAGGTATCTTCCTTTTCTCCTGCATTAAGAAATTAGACATTCCATTAAAATTAGACTACAGGAACAAGCATTTCAATCTGTTTATTATCTAAAGAGTCTTGCAGGATTAGCATACAATGCATCGTCATTTCTAATTTATGGCAACACTCTTCAGTGATATCTAGGTAGCAAGTATACAGAAGTGGTTTACCAATCCATACTTGTGGGGGCATTGTGGGACTGTGCAACTTGTCCAAGGCCATATAGGCTAGCTTTTTGAGATGCCCAGTGGGGAACTGAACTCTCAAACTCTGCAGTCAGATACCTACTGTAACTCACTAAGCTATCCAGCAAGCTGTAGACATACTGAATTAATTTACAGGCAGTCATGTACCATGGGTTCAGAACAGCTTTGAAGACTCTAGATAGAAAAAATTGTTATCTTGATGCAAAAAAAATTAATTTTTAGCAATGTATAGACTGTGCTATGACCTAATATGTCCGTATACATTTTAAAGACAGCTTGCATTCCGTGTATTCTTACTTGAGAAGGAACACTTTTGGGTGGTTCAATTCGTATAGACGGATCCCACTCTCCTGGAGGCAGAACAGTCACTTGATCTAAAAATTCATCTATCCCAGACAAGAGATCATTTCGGTCTTTGGCTTTATAAGCAACATCATGGAACACCTGAAAATAAACACACACACACATATTTACACACATTTATATTTGGTGCCACTGCATAAGAAGAGATATTGCAAAAATGTGAAGGCTCAAATGAATATTTTATTTAGGTATTCACTTTTACATTAAAACAGATCAACAGCATGACAGCTATCTTTCAAACATTTAAAATATAGTCTCCAAGGAAATGGAGGCACTTATTTTAATCAGCCTACAATTAGGTATGTCAAGTTGTATTTGACTACTGTACCCATTTAGATTTGTAAGTAACAAACTGAATTATTTGAACAGAGGCTAGCTATCGACTACTCACATCATCAGTCATTAGAGTTGCTATTGATCGACCAATTTCGTGATACTGAGGTGCTTTGCCTGCTGGACCCAGCAATACAAAAAGGAATCTGTGGAAGAATTAAGCAGACTATAAGAAGTCAGTTAGTAAAAAAGAAAACTCCTAAATTTAAAAATAAGAGATTAATATTAACATCTAGATATACATTCTTAAAAGCTATTTAAAGTGTTTTGCCTTTACTAGTTTTCTAAATATCAGGAGGAACATAGCCTTGCACACCTAAGTTGAAAGCTTGTTCCACATAATACTGACCACCTTTTTAGCATCCCTCAGTGTAGCCACATTCAGTAATGTGAACTGGGACAAGCATCCAAATGGGAGATGTTTGGATCAGTATTAAGCCTTACACTGTGAAGGGCTTTATAGGTCATAAGCATAAGCAGCAAAATAATAAGCACAAACTAGATTCCAACGTTATTGTGTTTGGTTTTCTCACTTACCGTGTAGGAACAGGAACTTCTGTAAGACCTGTGAGTAGCACAGCAGGGGATAGCCTCACAAAAGCAATAATTGGTCTCTCCAAAAAATCCACTTCTCCCACCAACACATTTGATGCCTCTGCACCTATGGGAATCTTCCTCATAAAGTTCATATCTACCTATTTAGAAATGAATGATTAAAATATCATCTTAAATGTAGCTTACTCAACTATATTTAACTTTTAACACTGACATTTAATGGTAAATGTCAGAGCAGCACACAGAACACTGTGTGGCTACAGAAAAAAAGTTATGTTGAAAGATGTTACGCTGTCACTTTAATAATACAATATATGCATATATTGTAGTTAGATATTTCATACTAAAATGCACAGCCACATCTAATTGTTAAAATTAGTTCCTGGAACTGAAATAGTTTTATTATACGTATCTACAAATACCACTAAGGTCAATGTAATTATATGCAGAGTTATTTCATTTTATAAATTGAGCCTTAAAAGATTACTTGTAGAAATATGACTATTGATATATGATCATTGTATACAATATATTAACAATACAAACTCTGTATATAATTGCAGAAGAACACCACCATATCATACAGCACATGAACTACTGGTTCACATACAGACAGATACACAAAGGTCACTGAAACTAAAACACAGGTTGCACAGCTATCTAGAAAAGAACACTTACAGCTGGCCTCTTGAGTCCCACACCAAGTGTGCCACAACTACAGTGCCAGGCAGACCCCTGCCCAACAGGAGACAAGGCAGGTGCAGAGAAGAATAGGCCAAGTAAAAACATAAAAACTGTGATAGAGGAGCAGGAATAGTGGCATCTGCCATGATTAAACATCTATAATGTAAATCAACTTGGTTTACATAAATATAATACTGTATATTCAAGTTAAGAGACAAAACTTTAAAAGGAGCAGTTACTTTACTAAAATGAATTATAATGCAGTGTAATATAATCAGGTAACCCTGCAGGCTTAAACACAGGATACTGAAAGGAGGAATAGTCCATGTCATTAAATGTTTCCAGCAACAATATACAGATAGATATACTTGACAGCACTTCTACAAACCTCCTTGGCAAGATGGCATTTGTTCCACTAAATAATGAGATTATAAAATTCAGCTGAGCATCCATTTCACAATAGTGGCACATATCAGATTTACTCTCTTCAGTATACTTGACATGTTACAGTTGCTAAGCAGCTCTGCAGTTTCATCCCACTTAGTATTTAATCGGCTCCTTTTCCTGCCTAGCAATAGGAAATCAGGTAGAGGTAGCTCAGGGACATACTAGGGATTCTGCATAAACTGAAATAGATTCTGCTGATTCTGCATAAACTGGGATAGAGTCTGGTTTCTGCATAAACTGTATGTGCTGGAGAAAAAGAATGTAAAGACACCACCACCAGGATACTACTACAGATATTATGTCCCATACTATGCCTTAAACAATAGGAAGTCACTGGCCCTCTTAATTTGCCTTGCAGTCCTACTGACTGTACTTGAGGACACTACAACCTATGGATTGGCAACTCTATCATTTATCTGAACAGGACTATGTCTACTAATTTAAGGGCATCTTTATATGTAAATATATGTTGGATACTTTTTAAACCATAGACTCTTGCAGCTGTATCTGAATAACAAGAGATGATTCAACAACCTAAAAAGGAATTTTTAAAGCCATACTATAACAATAGACCTGGATCCAACAAGTATTTCCAACTAGAATAGATATATTTACACAAGTACTGACTCACTATTTGTTGAGATTCAATCATTAGTAGATTCAATAGCTGCATTTAGGCCAGACACCTGTGGTACACTACACCTAGATCCAAACTAATGGTGTTAATCATGAGCATCCAAACATGAGCAGAAGGCAAGTAAGTGGAGTTCTCAATTTCATCATTTCTCTTCTACCCCATATAGTGCTGAGGGTATCCAGACAACTTCGTTATAAGGATGATGAAAAAACATCATTGCGTAAGAGAACTTGGGTTATGGATTGTAAAGCCAAAACCACTGTCTGTTATAACTCTGGAAAATACTATGCCTTGCTCATGCAGTATCAGTAAAGTCCTTGGAATTTGAAACAATCTCAATATCTATTCTCAATTTAAGGTGATAAATAAAGGAGATTCCTTTGTTATAAAAAGAGAAAAACAGATCCTAGTGATTTGCTCCAGTGAAGCAGGCAATACTTTTCCCCTGCTATTTACAGAACATGTCAGAAACCAATATGTAGTGCCCACTAGACTAGATCAACTGAATCAATGGGATTTACTAAAGTGCTGATGTAGCGCTCAACAGCTGATTATGTGGGCCTTTTTCAGGTGTAACTATCAATAGAATTTCAAACACTGAAGTCCTCTTCGTACTGGAAACCAAAGCATAACTTTCCACCTGTACTTCCTTGGTAAATAAAGTGCCACTGCAATTTCTCCCCGAGAATTAAGACACCAGCACATCACTGGATGGGAGGTTATGCTTCAGCTAAACAGGTTTTCAGCTAGTTTACAAAGTCAAAGAAGCATAGATTGCTTCTTTGGCTTTGTAAACAAATTTGCATGTCTGTACAGATATAGACTGATAATCTTATAGCTCAGAATAGTATTTCTGCCAGGAAAATTTCAGCTCCATTGAAACACTGTACTATGAGTACCACCAAGCAAGTATTTGCTCACGTAGCAAGAGTGCTGTTTTTTTGTTTGTTTGTTTGTTTTGTTTTGAAAGAACAACACTTAGGAACTTATGCTCGGGGTGAAAAACCAGCCTGAAAATTCACATAGGTATCACCCAATGTCTTAAAATAACTTACCTTGCTGAAGTCAACAGTACTGTTTTCTCTGCTTCCCCCTGTACCACTACTTTTAGGTTCTCCACTTTTTCCAGTATCTAAATTCCCAGGTGCAGACTGTGGTGATGCTAGTAGTCCTACAACAAAAAGATAGACACAATTAAAATTACGTCACAGGAAAAAACGTACTTTGTTATAACAATGGCAGTGGCAGCTTTCTAAAAGCAAATGTGGAAGTTAATGAACATAGGTGCATTAGTATCAAAATGCCACACAAACAAGTTATTTTCTTCTGTAAAATAATGATCACTTGTTAATAGTTAAAATTAGATGTCACCTAAATGATGGCCTTTCGCAAAATGCACCAGAAAAAATAATAACCCGACATGTTACTTTTTAATAAGAGAATGTAAGAATAAATCTGACCACTGATACTTTATGAGGGATCGTGCATCAGAAGGATTTCATAATTTCTGTAAGTCTGAAAAACCACAGAAAACAAACTTTAGAATGCCTAACAAAAAACACAGCTGATTATGAAATTGAAGCCTCAAGATTTCATCTATCACCATTAGTCAGTTTTAAAGCAAAAGTATTTTAAAAGTAGCATCTTGGCCACAAATCCCAAAACTTTATTCACCCAAATTTATTCCTCATCAATAAGGAAGCAATTTAATAGAAGTTTTGTTGGAACTGCTTACATCTTCGGCAGTAAGAATGGTTACAAAGAAAAATGGCTTCAAAGAAAATTGTCTCTTTTAAATCACTTTATTACTTCTACTGTGTATGGGAAAGCACGCAGCCCTTATGCCTTTACAAAAAGTAACGGCAAATACAGTTTTTCTTTCTTAAAAATAATATGAAATGTTGAACATTCTGAATTATTTGAGTTTATTTTTCAACCTTGTTTTAGAAATGAAATTCCTTGGGCACTTTTGGTGAATGACATACATTAGAAAGTGGGGAGAGAAAATCTTACTCCTGTTGTTTATACTCAGCCTATCAACAGTTTTGATTATCACTGGACTTAAAAAGGAAGGACTCAACCAGTATCATACATCGGTTGAAGCTTATTATTCCTATTTAGTATTAACTCTATTGGTGCAGTTTCTGAGTGCAGTTCAAGTTTCCAGTTATTCCTAATCATTTTAAAATCAGGAAACAAAAGGTTTTTCCTTTCCTTCATTAACCTTCCTAGCAAATGGTCTCCTACCCCCTCCTTTAACTATGCTACAGTTAATTAGTAGATACATCTGAGAAGGTATACTGCACAATAGATTATGAACTTTGAAATTCATTGCTATTAAAATTGTGCATTGTCCATCCCATGGCATTTTTCCACATGGAAATCTTATCTTAATTTACTGATTGATTTTGTTGAATGCCTCTTTAATTATGATCCCTTGTATTATACTGTACTGTACTGTACTGTACTGTATTGCACTGCATTGCATTGCATTGATTTGTATTGGAAACTTGCTATTCAGATTTAAAAGCAACTTAAATATCAATAACCCAAGATGAATAAATACATACACAGTACTACTCATAGGTGAACATTCCCAGGTCCATCCACTTTTATTTAATTTACAAGGAAAGCCACTGACCAGACAAATCCTGTCCTGTCTGAAGTCACTCTTTTCTGATGGAGACCTGACAGTTTCTAGGGGACAGACATATAAGCAAATATGTGGTAGGTCTGTGAGCAGTATGGGAGTCGCAGGTACAGTTCTCAGTACTTTTCCTTCAATTACTACAGTATATGTTCTAGCCTATGCTATTTTGATCTAATTTAGCCCTGTTATCACTAGAGAGACGAACAGAAGGGAATCATAAACCATTTCTGAGTACTTTCTACTTAGAAAACTCTAGAAAGAGTGGTCATGGGCCAGAACTGACTTGACGGCACACAACTATTATCTTCACTAGAGAGGTCACTATGGTGTAGAAAGTTGAAAACCAGTTCAGTCTTACCATAATGGTGCTAATAACAAGTTGCGGTCCCACCTTATAAGAACAGCATTTTAGCAAACTGAATGGTCACTATAAATGTAAATGCAGGGCTCAGAGATGATTTTAAAATATTGAACTTTAAAAATTAGGCATGCACTTCCAGGAGCCCTTGCCAGCACAGCTAGTGCTGAAGGCTAGAATGGCTACTGCTGAAGCAGCACAGCTAGTGATGGAGGATTCTGGGAGTTGTAGTCAAAAAATATCTGGATAGCTACCTTTGGGCACCCCGGTTTAAAGGAATATAAATGTCAAGCTATTCAACTGACAATGCTCACCAGTTGTTTTTAACTACGTTAAAAAGAAAAGAAAAGAAAGAAGTATGAAACAAATGATGTCATATCATTTTAAGACTCTTTAGAAGATCTTAACAGGAAGCAGTAATTCCAAAATCCTGGTTCCAAACTGTGTCTTACTTTATACTGCAATGCAAGAAAATACTAGAATATAAAGGAGGTGCCTCCTAGGTATATTATCTAAGAGGCAAGAATTAACTCTTGGTGCATGACACCAATGACATTCCCCTTCTCATTTCAAATAGTGTTTTGCTAAGAGGTCACATACATCTTTGATATTACTAGAGCCATTAGAATATAAGAAATACTTGAACTTTTAAAACGAATACAATGAATCCATCATCAATAATTGTTTCTGCTAAATAAATATTTAGCAACATAGTGCTAAATAAATAGTTCACAATGGTTTTCATTTCTACATATGAACAAAAAATAAATATCAAATTTTAATCAGTGTCTGCATTAGAACCAAATAAGACCAGACAAAATGAAAGGCTTTCTATGCAAAAATAAATGAAGTGTCTCTAGTGCAAAATACAATGTTTTAATGCAAAGGTTCCCACTTT
>JAIOUR011805734.1:0-10739 GCA_020711275.1 Calotes versicolor
TCTGTCTGTCTGTCTGTCTGTCTGTCTGTCTGTCTGTCTGTCTGTCTATCTATCTATCTATTTTTAAGTAAGTGAATCAGGCTGTGGAGCATCATTTTCTTCACCCATGTGACTGTGAGTGCTGGGCAACCCTCGGTGTCCCCCTCCCCCAATTCCCTTTGTTGATTGTAAGGTGAAGATGGGTGCACAAAAGGGCATTGGCTTGTTGCTGTTTGAACCAACTGCATCCAGCCAATGCTTTTAAGCCTTGCGTGGACCTTGTTGTCATGTTGGCATATGTCCATCAGATGTGTGTGTATCAGAGTCTCTTTGTTTTCTGCACTTGCTTTTCCCCCTCTCTGCAGGAGAACCTCTTGTAACTTCAGGGTCTCTTATCAAAAGCTGAAGAGTACTAAATGCATGCAATATGTCATATCTTTTTATTTGTAGTTCAAAATTTATTCCACCCTGTTTATCCTCAGTTCTGAAAATGAAGGATTTAATCTGCTGCCCTTTGCCGGTGCAATGAAGTAGATAAAAGAATAGTGCCCACCTAAAGGCAGTGTCATATTTTATGCACGCACACATGTATGTATTCTGTTTTATAAAAATGTATCTTCATAAACAATCCCATGCAGTAGCAGCATTGGGAAATAAATAGTTAAAATAAATTAAATCTTTCCTTCAGATGTCCACTGCTTTTTTGTAGGAGAAATTCAACTATAATCACTCATTAGAATGGATTTTTTTTGAAAAGTGATTAAATTTGCTTTTGAACTAGGTTGGGTACAGCAAAAGAGAGGGGATTTTAGTGGAGGGCACTTGGATCCCAACCCTTATGTTTTTATTACAGAAGAAAGAGGCCAATAATAGAGATTGCTATGTCCTTTTCTAGCCCCAGGGAGTAGCAGCTGGGAACTATTGCTGGGGCGAAACAGGACAAAAGCAGCATGCTGACCTTCTTTGCTTTATCTCCCTCCTTCCTTTCCTTCTCTATATTACAGATTAGTTCACTTGCCCTCAGGAGATTTTAAACTTGGGAAAAGAAGAGATGGTGTCCTCTGGATCTACAACCTAGCCCAATGATGCAGACATTCAAGGACACTTAGCCAGAATGGCTGGCCTTCACTTGGAGATTTGGCACTTCTTCACTGCTAAATGTGGCCTATTAATCCATGTGGGAATGTGTCTGCAGAGGGGGGAGCTACTCTGTCCAATCTGTTTATAGCTCAGCTGCTGGTGAGAGAGAGCACTGTTAAGAGCGATGAAGCCATAAAAGAATTGCTGCACACGTGCACAGATGCAGTGATTTGACAGCAATGGATTGTAGCCGCTCTTAATGCTGTCGCTGAGGCTGATTTTGAACTTTATAGGGAGCACTTGCATCGTTGTGAGATGAAAAGGTGGCACTAGTTTCAACCAGATCATGCCTCTAACTGGGAGCAGATAATCTGACCCCAACTGGGCTTTCCATCAGAATGCTCATGTCTGGGACAACAAAGCAGCAGAAGCACCAGCGTCAATGTTCTGTTGGAGGACAGCAGCCAGAAAAGCGTGATGAAAGCTTCAAATCCAAGAGCTTGCCAGTTCTCAATGGGTCTATTCCACGGATTAATGCTGCACAAAGTGCTCTCCTTGCTGCCAAAAGGAATTTCTTACAGAGTTTCCTGGGGACCTCTGATCAGAAGTGTGGCCTTGACTCCAACATGTCAATACATCACAACAATGCTGCTGCAGCAGGAGCTGCCACAGCTTCTTCTAGGACAATGTTTTCTTTTACAGCTTCCAGCTTTTCAAGAATTGGGAGTTTCACAGAAAGAATGGACTGCAATAACTCTGCTGGTCTGAGTAAAGGGGTTTCCCCAGCTTCTACACTCTTAGTAATCCCAGGTAGAAAATTCTTCAACGTTGTACTACTAGACTCCCGATTCTTTTTGGTGTGTATGTGCTTCCTGACATTCATCCAGTCCCTCATGGTGTCTGGCTATCTGAGCAGTGTTATCACTACCATTGAAAGGAGGTACAGTCTGAAAAGCTCTGAGTCTGGGCTGCTGGTCAGCTGCTTTGATATTGGCAGCCTAATGGTAGTGGTGTTCATCAGTTACTTTGGGGGACGAGGGCGGAGGCCTCTGTGGCTTGCTGTTGGCGGTTTGTTTATTGCTCTTGGGGCTGCCATGTTTTCTTTACCTCATTTCATCTCTCCACCATATCAGATCCAGGAACTGAATTCTTCTGTATCTAATGATGGCTTGTGCTTGACTGGCAATAATACAGCCAAAGACCATGTGGAGTCTCCAGCCTGTGTCAAGGATTCAGGTGGAAACGACCACTCCCTTTATGTAACTTTGTTTGTTTGTGCCCAAGTTCTCATTGGTATGGGCTCCACACCCATCTATACTCTGGGACCAACGTATTTGGACGACAATGTCAAGAAAGAAAACTCATCACTCTACTTAGGTAAGCAGTCTATGCATAAAAACTACTGTGTAGGCATTATGTGAGACACCATCCACTTAAAAGACTTTAAAAAGTAGTGGTGCAGTTTGAATGAGTATGCAAAAAACCTGTACATCAAATGTAGCACTTTTCTGATGTGTGAATGTATGTATAGAACAGCTAATTTTTCTTAAGTAGAATTTCAGCAGCTGATACTAAATCTACCCAAAGTGACTTCATTGGACCTCACTTAATATTTTAATCTAAAATAAAGCAATTTCAAGTCCACTGGAAGAGATTTAAGTAGGTGCTTAACCATTATGTTGAAATCAATGGGATGCAAAAGTGCCTTAGTTTGAATGGATCAATGTCTATTTTTTTTTGGTGCTGACTTTTAAAATCTGATGGGGCCAGATTATTGAACTTTCTTAGGTCTCCTTTTCAGCATGCCTGTTAAAGGTTTGAATCCACCTAATATAAATAGTTTCTTGTGGGCGCAAACATAATATACAATTTGAAATAACATTGGTGAAGCTAATTTTGTTTGGTGAAGCTCATTTATCTGGTAGCTGAAACTGGGATGTCTCAATGCCATTAGCATAGTGAACACAAAATGGCTCAAGGTTATTCAGTCTGGTTATCCTATGTGTACTTCACAAAATCTCTAGCTTGAAATTAAGCTCACTGTGCAGATAAACCAGCATCAAATTGGTCTTGAGCTGTATGTACTATGGTGTTCTGTAGGGAAAGATGGCTAGCAGGGCATTTACCTTTAAAAACTGCAATTTACTGAGAATAGATTATATTGAGAAAATATGGAAGTTGAAATCTTCAAAATAACTATATCAGAATTCAAATCTTGAGATTTGACATGTTGGCTAGTTATATGCAATTTATACTGATGGACTTGGGCTCAGGAGACCCGAGTTCAAATCCTTGCTTGGTCATGGAACCTTGTTGTGAAATAACAATGGTAAAATATTTAAATATCTCACAACCAAATTCTTATGAAAAGCTGCTGTATATAATGTCAGCCCATAACAAGAAGAGGTAGTTCTGAAGTCTGAAAACTTTATTGGCTTGTGTGAATTTTTAATTTTTTTGTTTTTGTAATTTGCTTCAGAAAAATGCATGTACTGTAAATGTGCATAGTGCATTTTATTCTGGCACTGTTGTAAAATTTTTTGCAATGATGCAAAGTTACAATTTAATTCCTTCGTTTAATTAGTGCAATAGGGTACTGGTATATTTGTGGGCATATGATAAACCACTAGAACCTTCTTATGTCACATTGGCTCACTCTAGTTTATTACTAGTAAAATACAGCACAGACCACTGTTTCTAAGTGCTTCTAGCTTAGCTTGATCTTGTTGAACTCTGGTCATAAAAGGTGATTCAGATCTACAGTGGGGCTTTGTCCCCCCCCCCCCCGGTTTATTCACAATGTATGAATAAGGTGCTGGTCTCTGGAAGAAATTTTGGTTAAAACCTTCTCTTCAAAGAAGAAGAACCTTCATGGTGGAACCATTTTTCTACTGCTATGGAATGCAACCCATACCAAACTGTATAATCTAGCAGATTTTGATGGATTGTGGATAGAAATGCACTGGGAAGAAACTGGGTATTTCAGTGACAGTAGAATATTTAATTATATGCTTGCTTCAGGAATTATTGTATCACCTTATAATAAAAAAAGACGAACTTCGTTTTTAAAACAATAATGTTTTAAAACACACAAGCAGCAATAACAAAATGAAAAATGACAAGGCATTGTTCAGATGTTTCATTCACATTTATCTATGCAGCTCATCATTTGGAAATAAAATTAAAGTTGTTGGACATCTCAAAAAAGGGATCAGCAAAGGGGCCAGCTGTTATTCTTTCACAGGAATTCTCCCTGAGAAAGAAGTATCTATGTGAGGTGTCATCATAAAGGAGCCTTGCTTTTACAGGCACTACATGCCATGTCTGGTTTTGAATGACTGGAGCAAAGACATCTGAACATAATCCATTTGCCCAAGCAAGCTGAAGGACATTTTTCCTATACTGAACCTAAATTGTTTAGGTCTTTAAAGAAAAATACCAACACTTTGAATTGCATTCATGAATGGGTAAGAAACCAGCACACTTCTTTCCGCATTGATGATACATTCCCAACTATTGGGTCAAGTTAATAACCGGCTTTATATTGAACCACTAAATGACAGTTTTGAAAGCATAGCATTATGGACAGTGGTATGCGATAATGAATAGTTTTTAGGTTCTATCAGAGAGGGATATCAACTGAGGCTCAGCTTGTCAAAGACACTGCATTTCACTGACCCCACATGAGCTTCCAGCAACAAAGATTGGTCACAGACTGATATCTGATCCATAGATTGGATATCTGATATCTGATCCAAAGATTGGTCACAGACTGATATCTGATCTAGTATCACTAGACTGATATCTGATCCATAGAAGTAACCATCCTCAGTGGGGCTATATGGCCCCCTGGGGCCCCTAGCACATTTGAAGGGGCAACAGACAGAAAGCTATTGTCTGTTTTTTGTTTGATGGGTCCATGGAATATAAAAAAGCTCATAAAGGGCAGTGGCCAAAATTGAGAATGGGTGCTTTAGAAATTTCCCAGGATTCCTGATGCCTTCAACATTCTCCACAATATTCTTTTCCAGGAGCCATTTAATGTCATCCTGTCCCAACTCTGTTCTAGGAGGTGTGGAAAAGCAACTGGAGTATCTGACCTGAAAATGTTTTGAATCAGAATGTGATACAATCTAGAATTACATAAAAGCAGGAAGATGTCTTCCCCAGCTTCTAAAATTACAGTTTGCATGTAGGGGGAAGGGATGGATGGAATCATGTTATACCTGTGAACAAATGGAAAT
This sequence comes from Calotes versicolor, assembly GCA_020711275.1. Lineage (NCBI taxonomy): Eukaryota > Metazoa > Chordata > Lepidosauria > Squamata > Agamidae > Calotes > Calotes versicolor. Next base: position 5,304 of record JAIOUR011805734.1, read on the forward strand.
GATTTTTGAAATTCTGTCTTTAATGGCTTGAGCACACAGATCAGAATGGATAAGTGGTGAAGGCTTCTGGGAGTTAGCTAGTGGTGAAGGATTCTGGGACTTTCAGTCCAAGAACATCTGGAGGACAGAGTCAGTGGTGTAACTAAGGGTGGGACAAGCACCATGGACAGCACCATTACTCCCATAGACTTCAATGCAATGTAGGTTGCTGTCCATGGTGCTTGTCCCCCCCCCCTTAGTTACGCCCCTGGACAGAGTTAGAGAACCAGTGAATTAGAAAATACTGCTTCTGTTTTTTTCAAAAGGAGTGACTATCAGGTAAATCTCCCAAGGAATGGAATTCTGTATCTTTGTATCTACATATAATCCTGATATGATCCCAATTTTATGATTTTGGGTTCTAAAGCCTGGATCTGCAGCATTTCACAATAGCCAGTGCTTGTAGTATAATTAAGGCCTTGGATTTAGAAGCTCTCTCGCCTATTTGAAAGAAGCCTCCATTTGATAGCCTTATTTTAGCAGGCATGAAGATCAAAGGTTGTTTAAGCAGTTGGAACATGAGAATTAGCCTTCTTCTAAATGGATTGGTCAAGTGAGCAGAGGGCAGGTGATCCAGTCAAGGGCACATGAAAAACTGCTGGTCACATGGCTTGCTGTTTAAGTCAGATAGATGTCACTTTCATTGCTACTGCATGCTGCCTTGTTCCATAGTCACACGAGCCTCAGTGGGATCTCCTGCCTCTCCATCATACATATGTGATGAAGAGGTTCTGGACCCTATGCAGCCAAATGTATGGCAAGTGTATGAACCAATTGCAAGAAAAATTAAACAGATGGTAGTAAGGTGTAAAGGACAGTGTTTTGAGATGGAAAGATAGGAGACTGCAAAAAGATAAATAAATCAGATTTGGAATGAAGTGAGAATAGATAGGGCTCAATTTTTGCAGTTTAAACTTACTGGATTTAAAAAAACCCACAAATTACAAGCATGTTTGGATCATTCTCTCTGTATTGCACACCTTCTCTTTGAAGACAAAAGTGTATATTGATCAATCATTACCTTAAACAATTGCTACATGCTCTTAGAACTGCCCTCCAGAGTGCTTTAAGATCTGTTTCTACAATAACTCTGCAAAGTCCTCTAGACAATTAATCCTGATTTTACTAACGCATTTTATGTGAATGTGAGGGCAATTTATTTATTTCCTAGTTAATCCAGCTCGGTTGAATGGCAACGTCATATCCTCTTATGTGCAGGCATGCAAGCTCAAGCCAGACAGCTGGCTTGCCATTCCTGCCTTGGTGTCCTGCTCTTAGAAAACACATTTGATGCTTATACATAATCTCTTGGCTGCCTGCACCTCAGTCCATCTGTCAGGATGGCACTCTGCCAGTTTGCAAGGTAGTATCATTTCTACCTTTGGGGTGTCAAATAATTATATATTTTGCAGGCAATAGTTACATAGTATTTCTCCTTCATTTTTTTTCTATCTTCCATCTCATTCCTCTTTTGTAGAGACTTTCTTTGCAGAATGCAACATATCATGGAGGAAGGACAGTTCTTGCTGGACACAGTGTTGCTATCTAAATATGCTGCCCAACTATAAATACAGTATAATTTTTAAACAGAAAAACAGAGTACTGTATCTTGAATTTCATGTACATCTAATGACAGACATGAAAACAATATTTGCATTCCTGCTCATAATGTACTATATCAAGTATAGGTAAGGGAACATATGCATCTGCAGGTAAATCTGTCTTGTTTATGTAAACAAACTCTGATTCTCAGGTCTTAGTGCCTGGATGGAAGAGATGTGAAGCTACAGCTCTTTCTCCCTAGATCAGATTTTGACACGTACACCCCGGGAAACATTGGGGAGAATGGTGTCTGTTCAGATGCAGCATTTGCTATTCAACATATAGAGCATTTTCTCTTTTATATTAGTTGAAATGTTTTTAAAGGTAAAGTATTACTCAAAATACTAAGAATTGTATATTATGAAGATTCATGTAAGTACGTTTAACAGATGAATTACAGTAAGCCCCTGCAAATTCGCGGTTCACTAACTGCGGTTTCAGTCTTTTGCGGTTTTCCCCCAGTCAATATTTTCCAGTAAATTCCTTGTTTTTTCCAGCCTATGGGGCCCATTGGCTCATGGGAGTGTCGACAGCAGTAGCCCTAGGCTGGCACAGAGGCAGCTAGTGCAGTTGTTGGTGGGTGGCCAGTCTCCCAGGTGGCTGGGTGCTGCCATTGGCAGTCTCTTCTCCAATGTGGGAGACATTCCACATGTGTTATGGCCATTTTTTAAACCACATCCATACATTGCGGTTTTTCACAGTTTGCGGTAGGTCCTGGAACCTAACCCCAGCGAATTCTGGGGGCTTACTGTATATGGAGCATACCGAAATTGAGGAGTGATTGCTGCACCTAGTGAATGCTCCAATTTTAATCGACAAAGAAATGATGAGGGGCATCTTCATTGCTTGCAAACTAAATTGTAGCTTGTCATCGTTTAGTGACCTTTGTTCTAGTTTGGCGAGAACAGACTAGAAGCAATATTATTTCTTTCCAGATAATACACTCTCTTTTATTTATTACTTCTCTAAATGCAGAAATTAAAATACATGTGCATAGGTAGAAGAGGATACAACCATTTGTAGCTCTCTTTTTAGTGTAGGATCCTTTTAGAAATGTGGAAAAAACTAAAGCATTTATTATGATTAACGTATTATAAGTTACAAATAAAACATATCATGCTGCTGAAACTCTAAAATAGCATCTTTAATAGTGCTTGCTTGTATAGAGATGTGAACAAAATTAAAAACAAGTTGCAAATTTGTTCAGTGAATATGAATCAGTGACTTCCCCCAAATAAGAATTGATGAATTTTAAGTGATTTTTGATTAATCCATCTTGGGAGGCACTTTCCTGGGGAGCATTATGTGGAGATGTATGTCTTAGAAATCTGGAGTCCAAACTTCACCAAACTTTCAGAACTAGTAGAGGAGAGTCAGGAAATTTCCTATAATTTTGGTGTCTCTAGGTCAGGCATGTCAAAGTCCGACCTGGGGGCCAAATGCGGCCCCTTTTCAAATTTTGAGTGTCCCTCAGCCTTATCCCCCTTCCGGCTCAGCCTGTCACTCATCCCAATGAGAAAAAAGGTGGGCAGGTGAGGGGAGGCCACGAAGCCCCTCCCATGGAGCAGGGGGAGGGAAAGGCTCCCCACAGTCCCACTTTTGAACCACTGTGAAGGGCTTGTAGCAGGGTAGCACCCTGGGTGGGGGTTTCCTTGCTTCTCCTCCCCCTCAACAGCTCTCTTTGGGGAAAGGGGTGACGTGGCTCTTTCTTTGGGAGAAGAAGGTGCATGTATGCATGCACGGACACTCTCTCCCCCTCAGTGCTGGCCTCTTCCCTCTGGAAAGAGGCTTTGCCTCATCCGGAGAAGGCTGTGAGAGCCATCAGCCTCCAAATATACCGTATTTACATCACAAAATCTGGCCCTCCTTACAAAAGGTTTGGACACCTCTCCTCTAGGTGCTTTGGGGGCCATTTTACAAGGTTTTAAATTGGAATATGAATTAATCAGTATGAGTAGTTTTCTGGTCATAGATAGAAGCATTGTTCCCCATAGAAGCATGGGTGGAGTTTGTATGTATAGGCATAGTTGCCCACAGGAACTAATGCAAAAGCAGTTAATCCATCTGCTTTTGTCAGGAGAGGATGGGAGAATATATATTTCTAACCTAAAATACCAGGCAGTCTCTCTCCAAAGCTAACCATGGGGGTGAAGGAGCTAAGGAGAAGCAGCCTCTTTGTCGACCAACGGTTAGCTGAAGAAAAAAAGTGAAGACAGTTAAAATGTTGTGGCTTTTTCGGGTTGTATGTCAAAATTGTGGTTGTAAGTTGAGGGAAGTTTTGCAACTGCTGCTGGTAGTAACTCGAAGTGGTTGTAAGTCGAGCCGGTTGTAAGTTGCGGTACCACTGTATAGGCTAGGAAATCTGGGAATTGCAATCCAAGACATCTGAGTGCAAAATGTTCCCCACCCCTACTCTAATCTATTAGTCAAAATTAGTCCATTTTGCCTCTCTCTTTGACATGCTAAATGTTTGCAAATCTTCAAACCCTCACTCCTGGTCCCACTTGATGTGTTTCAATTTATGCAGTATAATCTCTTCTGTACTTGCACTGGGGATCCTACCTGTTATCTGTTATCAATAAGAGGAGAGAATTGATGATATGGGACAGGGCCTTGTCTGGTGGTGGTGGGGAATCAGGTGTATGTTCTCAAGGAATGTTAATGATGGTCAAGAATATTTCAACTCTAAAAAGCATTTGGACAATGTGGACTCTTCTCTGTGTGAAGCAAAGTGGAGCTTCGGGCTCCTGAGATGCACATCTTTTCTAAGATAAGGAACACCTACATATTACTGTTAAGTCAGTGTTCCGTGTGCCATGCGTGCCACATGTACATGGACTTGCACAACACTGGCTCTTCGGCTTTCTAACAGAGATGAGCACTGGCCCCTAGAGTTGGATACGACTTGCATGCATGTGCGGGGGAGGGGGGACTTTACGTTTACCTTTAGAGATGTGAAGACCTGGGGGGGGGGAGAAACAGAAAATTTCAGGGGGGAAATGGTCCCCCTCATTTTTTCTTAAAGCCTTTTTGTTTTTGTTCCCCCCCCCTGAAAAATTAGAAAAATTGAAAAAGAAAAATGATATGGAATGTTTTATTTTAATATAATGAATATATTTTGAGACCGGTTGTTCAAATATTTTCCAAATCATTTCTAAAAATATGCATAATATATTGCTACCACCCACTCCTTTCAATACATTCCCCTCTTCTTCAGTTCTTTTTTATGAGAATGAGGTTTTTATTTTATTTTTATTTAATACTGTGGAGAGGAAATATGAATAAGAATTAATTCTGGACTTTTAAACATTGTTTTGTAGAGGGGTTTTTTTTTTTTGTTCCACATAAACTAGTAAAGAGTTCAGGAGATTGTTACTCCATTTATTTCAATTACAAATAAATGTAATTTAAAAAATAAATTCTGTTTATAACAATTGCTTGGATACACTATATTTTAATATGCTACTTGTGATAATTTTATGCCATGTCATATTTTCTGTAGTCATAGCTTATGTTCCTAAAGTACCAGAATGACTTTCAAGCTGTAAAAACTATGTGTGTGTGTGTGTGTGTGTGTGTGTGTGTGTGTGTGTGTGAATGTAGCATTTTTTCCAATTTTTCTGATAATTTCCATCCTCCCCCCTTTAAAAAAAAACCCTGAAAATGGAGTTTTTTTCCGAGCTTCAAAATTTCCAGAAATTTTACATCTCTGCTATTAAGTGTTTTGGAATGACATTAAGATTTCCTTTTGTTAACAAACATCTTTATTTAGTTCTCCTCCCCAAAGTGCTTGGG
>JAIOUR011806844.1:0-10738 GCA_020711275.1 Calotes versicolor
AACGATACAGTAACTTTATCATTAACTTTTTAACTTTGATAACCCAATAAATATCTTTAACAACCCTGCGTAGAGACAATGTGGAGATGGGACCCGACAGAAGTTAACTTAAGAGCTGTCAAGATCATATCTAACCTTTACCTTAAAAGGGTAAAAGCTGCCAAAAAAGCATACTTTGCTGACCGGATAAGCGAAGCTTCCAACCAGCAAGTGGAATTCCGTATTGTACGTGATCTGTCCAGAGTTGGTCACAATAACTGGCCTCCTCCAGTTTCTCTTATGACCAATTTGCGGCATTTTTAAAATCAAAAGCAGAAGCCATCTGCCAGGACAAACTCCCATTTGAATAAAGTAGATCGAGTCGAGATGTCCAGCACAGCATCTTGTTCGTTGAGGTTGACTCACTTTCAGCCTGTGACATCCGACATTATGGAAAGAGTGCTTGATCGCTGTCATGCCACCACCTCCTCCCTTGACCCTTGCCTGGGCTGGCTAATCAAAGCAGCCAGGCCTGTGACCACCAAATGGCCTACTGCAATAATTAACAGGTCTCTCTGGGAGGGCAGGTTTCCACCTACCCTCAAGGTGACACTCATTAGGCCCATTAGGAAGAAACCAAATCTGGCAGCAGATATCATTGGTAATTAAGGACCCATCACCAATTTTTCCTTCCTAAGCAAGGTTGTTGTGAGGGTGGTGGCTGATCAGGTTCAGGCCCTTTTGGATGAAACCAATGTTCTGGATCCATTCCAGTCAGGCTTCAGGCTGTGCCACAGCATGGAAATGGCATTGGTCGGCCTGCATGACGACCTGTTGAGGGAGTCCAACAGGGGCAATATGTCCTTGTTGGTACTCCTTGACATCTCAGCGGCCTTTGATACCACTGACCACGGTATCCTCCTGGGGAGGCTCTCCCGGTTAGGTATTGGTGGCTTGGCTCTGGCCTGGCTCCAATCCTTCTTGGAGGACTGTCCCCAGAGAGTTTATCTTGGGGAGAATGTATCAGCTCCCTGGTCCCTCAATTGTGGGGTCACACAGGGCTCGATCATCTCCCCTATGCTATTAAACATTTATATGAGGCTGCTGGGTGGAGTCATCATTGGGGGTGGAGCATCGTGCCATCAATATGCTGATGACACTCAGCTCTACATCTCCTTCTCTTCATCTGCAATGGATGCCATTCTGTTCCTTGAGTGCTGCTTGGAGACTGTGCAGCAATAGATGCCAAAAAATGGATTGAGGCGGAACCTGGACAGGACAGAAGTTTTGTGTATTGGTGCCCCAGTCATCAGTGGTTTGGGAAACTCCCTCACCTTTGGGGGAGTGACTCTCATTGCAAAGAGTGAGGCCCACAGTCTGGGAATCCAACTCGACCTGACGTTGTCTATGGAAACACAGATAGGGTCTGTGGTCCGGTTCACCCATCTCCATTTCCATTTCCGGCGGATTGCCCAGCTGCGCTCCTACCTTGACACTAGGGCACTGACTACGCTTGTACATGCGCTCGTAGTCTCATGCTTAGACTACTGGAATTCTCTATACATGGGTCTACCCTTGAGGTTAATGCAGAAGCTCCATGGTCCAAAATACGGCAGCCAGGTTACTATTAGGGATGAAATACCATCAGCATGTTTCCCTCGGCCTGGCTGCGCTTCATTAGTTACCCATTCACTACTGCAGTGACCTCAAGGTGTTAACCATGGTTTATAAAGCCCTAAACAGTTTAGGACCTCAATACCTGGCAGGTCGTCTTCTCTCACCTAGAACTACCTGTTTCACTCGGTCTTCACAGGCGGGGAGGCTGACGGCCCTGACCCCAAGAGAGGTCCAGTTAGAAAAGACCCACAGTTGGGCCTTCTCAGCAGTGGCTCCTCGCCTCTGGAACTCAATTCCACCTGAAATCCAACTGGCCCCCTCACTGGATGTTTTTAAGAAATATTTGAAGACTTGGTTCTTCACCCAGGCCTTCCCCTGTTCTTCGATGTTTTTCCCATTCTGGGTGCTGCTGTGCTTGTTTTGTGCTTGTTATGCGTTTGTTTTATCCATTGTTTTAGATGTCAGATATTGTTATCAGCATTTTAATGTCTGTAATCCACCTAGAGTAGACCTTGGTCTAGATAGTGCAGAATACAAATCAAATCAAATAAATAAATAAATTATCCATAGGGTCCCTTCAAGCTCTGTAATTCTATGATTATTATATTAAACTCTTAAAAGTCAAATACAAAATTTCTGAATTCCTAAATACCATGTATCTAACAAACAAAGGTCTGGCATAATATATGCAAAAAACACTTTAAGTTGCATGTGGCATGAGTATTTTGGTGGTCTGTAGTTTCTTTTAAAATCTTTTTGGTACAGGTTACACATTATTTGTGTCTATAACTGTATTTTTTTACATTCCACTGCAGAGTGCTGCATCTAAAATAGATAGTGAAAAAAGGCGATCAAGTTCTTTCCAAATATCAATGGATTTACTGGAAGATCCCACCTTAAGGGAAAGGGCAATGAGTATCGCAAGCATCATCACAAACACGATGGAAGGTATGGTTGAGTGTGTGCAGATGTGTGTAGAGCTGTCATGAGGTAATAATTAACTGCAGCTGGTGGATAGTTTTTTTAAAATAAGATTTAAAGCAAGGGTGCCCAAACGTAGATCTCCAGATGTTTTTTTGCCTACAACTCCCAAAAGGCTTCGCCACTAGCTGTGTTGCTTCAGCACTAGCTGTGCTAGTCTTCCACACTAGCTGTGCTGGCAATGATTCATGGGAGTTGTAGGCCAAAAACATCTGGAGTTTTACCTTTGGGCACCCCTGATTTAAAGGATGATATTAAACTGGGGAAAGCACTAGTGATAACTAATAGGGAAAGGCAGAACAAACTGCTTCATTTGGTGAACATTTAACTGGTGAGCAATACATTGCATGTCCAGATGGACCAACAGAGATCCAACACTACAGACAGAGGGAAGATGTTTAGCTGTTTAATTAGATCACAGAAAAGTTACTTTTTTGGACTACAACATTCTGAATTCTTCAGCCAGCATGGCTACTAGAACTTGTGGACTAAAACATAATTTTTCAAGCTTTTGTATTTATGGAGGATGGTGGAAAATGTACAAAGGAATAGCTATCCTTCTAAACCAGAAGTGCCCATACTTTTTCAGCATGTGAGCTACTTATAAAATGACCAAGTCAAAATGATCTACCTACTATAAAAATGCCCTCCGCTGTCCGGGCCAGGGAGGAAGATGCTTGTGGGGGGCACACAATAGCTGAGGACCCTCCTCCACTGCCCGAGGTGGGGGGCTAAAGAGGGTGGCTGCGGTCTACCCACACTACCTTTGTGAGCTACTGGTAGATCATGATCTAACTATTGGGCACCCTTGTCCTAAACATTCCTAACATTAGAAACTTTCCTATGATCTGATTAAATGCCACAACATGCTGTTTTGCATGTATCTGCATATGCCTGTCTCATATATTTTAATGGAGAAATAGCTAATCAGGTAAGACTACGTGTATAATGCTTAGAAATTTACAAATCTAAGAATATATTTACATTGTCTTTGCTTTTTTCCTATCCAATATAAACCATGTATTAATGTTTGGTTTTTCTCTTTTCAATATGCTTAATTCAGAACTCGAGGAATCCAGACAAAAGTGCCCACCCTGCTGGTATACATTTGCCCATACTTACTTAATTTGGGATTGTAGCGACAGTTGGTTACAAATAAAGAAATTTGTTCATTTCGTGGTGATGGATCCATTTGTCGATCTTGGCATTACTATCTGCATTGTTATAAACACCTTGTTTATGTCCATGGAACATTATCCGATCAAGAATTCTTTCAGTGAGGTTCTTAAAACTGGAAACCTTGTAAGTGAAATTTCATCTTAGATGCTTTTCTGATTTGGATATCTAAATCTATGGTACTTGTCTAAATGTTCTAAAGATGTTTTCAAATGTGTATGTCTTACTCAATGAATGACATTTTAGAAGAGGTAGCTGTGTTAGTCTGTTCAAGCATATTAGGCAACAACAACAACAACAACAACAACATGCATAAAGAAGTAAAGAATAAAGTTAGCCAAGAATATATCAGAAGAGTTAGAAAGATACTAAAATCAATATTAAATGGAAAGAATACCATTCAGACTATAAGCACATGGGCTATTCCGGTCTTGAGATACACAGCAGGTGTTATAAACTGGACCCATCCAGAATTAGAAGCATTAGATTGAAAGGCAAGAAAAACAATGACATTAAACCATACACAATATCCACAAAGTGATGTCAGTAGACTCTACTTACCAAGGAAAATTGGTGACAGAGGCCTCCTGCAAGTTCATCAAACTGTCAAAAAAGAAAAATGAGGAATATTTCACTTTCTCTGCCATAGTGAAAATGCTGTGCTTAAGTCAATAGTTACTAAAGACATAATAAAGGAATATCCAGAAACTAAACAATAATTTAAAAGTCAACAAATGCAAAGCCAAATAGAGAACTTGCATAATAAAGCACTGCACAGTCAGTTTATAAGAGACACCAGTGATAAGATCAATCAAGAACAAACATGGCTGTGGTTAAGGAAAACAACATGGAAGAAAGAAACTGAAGGATTAATCATGGCAGCCCAATATCAAGCTTTAAGAACAAATGCCTTAAAGACAAAAACTGATAAATCATCGAAAGATAATAAATGTGGATTGTGCAAAGAAAAGGATGAAACTGTAGATCACATCATCAGCTATTACCCCAAAATAGTTCAGACTAATTATTTAGCCCGTCATAATAAAGTAGCAGCAGTTCTCCACTAGAACATATGTAAACATTTCAACCTACCATCAAGCAAGAACTGGTGGGAACATCAGCCAGAAATGGTTACTGAAAATGATGTAACCAAGGTGCTCTGGGATTTCAGAATCCAATGTGACAGACAACTTGCCCACAATACTCCAGACATCACGATGATATACAATAATAACGATTGGTCCGCAGGATGTCATATCTGTGCAACAAAGGCAGGGTCACTTTTGTACCCTGCCTCTGTTTGCACAGGAAAGCCTCTGTTTCTGAGTGCTTTGCTCGCAATTGGAGGCATCAGGTCCTCAACCTCTTCCTGGTTGCGGACTGAGCATGTGCATGGTGCTACTGCGCATGTGCAGTAGCACAATTTGCAGAACGTCAGGTCAGTGGAACTACTTGCTCAGTGGTGAAGAGCCCAGAACAGATTATCTTCATTTCAAGGGGTAAGTATGTACATACAAAAAGAAAAACAAAAAACCAAAGTTCAAATTGTCAATGTGACAATACCAGGTGACAAAGAGTCAATGACAAAAGATAACAAAATATCACGGCTTAGAAATAGAAATGGAAAAGAGAATAAGAAAGCAAGAACATTACCAATAATAATCAGCACCTTGGGGGCAAATCCCAAAAGACATGGATCAACATCTGAAAACCCTCAGCATTGACAAGATCAACATTGGCCAACTACAAATGGCAACATTATTAGGAACAACATATATTCTACATTGTTATTTCCAGTCATCGTGGGTTATTGGAAAGACCTCGATCATTGGAAAAGGCCAACTCTAGCTTAACACATGGTAGCTGTGTTCATCATCATCATCATCATCATCATCATCATCATCATCATCATCATCATCATCATCATCATCATCATGACAAAAAACTTTGGTACCTTAAAACAGACTGCTATGTTGTAATGTAGGCCTTCTTCAGACAGATAAGGTAAAATGCAAGTCCACGTCTTCAGATAGATGAAGCAAAATCTCTTTAGTTGTATGAAGTATTTTACTTCATACTTCTGAAGATGTTTTGCCTCATATAGCTGAAAGATGTGGACTTGCCCATAAAAGTTCTCATTAAAATATAACATTCTTTAACCTGTCACAAGGTTTCTTGTACTTTTTACTTATTAGTGTTGTTTTTCCTTCGAGTTTTGCCTGATATGCCCAGTGATCATTTCTTTAAAAAATTCATGAAACACAGACTCTGCTTTTGAGAGTCTCCATAGCCAAGCTCCCAGGGAGAGTACTAGCCTGGTATCTTTTTACAGTTTTCCAAGACAATAGGTACAAGTATTTTCCTAGCTTTTCCACCTGAAATCCTTTACCTGGAATCTTATTTAAGCAAAGCATGTGGTCCCAAAATCCTGCTTCCTTTACCAAAATCTTTTTACTTCACAAGTAATACACTTGGCCCAGGCAGTCACCAATATGGCCAGCAATTGGCCTTTGGGATTGTGTGAGATTGGTGAATGCTTGCATTAGAGGTTTAGAGTTTCTTTTTAAAATCCCCAGTACAGCCGAGTTCACTGGAAACCATCAATCAGGAAGGTGGAACATCTCCCACAGTCCTACGGGTAACATGACCAGTGCTTCCTGGTTGATTCTGGAAGTCCAAAAAAAGTAAAATTTCAAAGTTCTGAGTTGAACACCAGGGGAATTTCAGCATTATATTGGGTTCAAGCATCCCCGTGTTTATTTTTATGTGCACAGAATGAAACAAAATCACAATGGTTTAAAAAGAAAAGAATGTGGGAAATGGGGAGAACTGTAATAACTGACCCTAAGCATTTTTGTACTTAGGTTTTCACTGGGATCTTCACAGCAGAAATGGTCCTCAAACTAATAGCCATGGATCCTTACTATTATTTCCAAGAAGGGTGGAATATATTTGACAGCATCATTGTCAGCCTAAGCTTGATGGAGCTGGGCCTTTCAAATGTGGATGGACTGTCTGTCCTAAGGTCCTTCAGACTGGTAAGCTTAATGCTAAATCTCAGTGCTGAATGAGTCACTGACATGCAGATATGGGGTGATCATTTGCTGCATAGTTATAGTTTGTCCTGGACCAGAGCTTGACTTGGGTGGATTCAAGAGTTAAGTTCAGAAGAAACTTCACATCTTATAAATCCTCCATCAAGTGCAGAGAGCTCAACGTTCATAGCAAGACATAAATAGTATTTCCATGGAGTTATGAGAATTCACTGGGCTCTGATAATATCTCAGCCAGAGCTGTCCAATCAAAAGGGGGAATTGAACAGATTCCTGGAGGAAATGTCCATCTCATGTTATAAACCATAATGGGGAAGTGTAATCTCCAAGCTTAAAAGAAAGGTACCTCAAACACCAGATGCAGGGCAGTGGTATCAGGAGACAGGTATCTAGTCTTGTGTGCTCCCAGAGGCATTGGGGGTGGGGGCACTATGAGATACAGGAAGCCAGATCAGATGGGCCCTTGATGTGATCCAGCATGGCTCTTCTTATGTTCTAGAAGAGAAATGGTGAACCTTTGGCACTCCAGGAGTTTTGGTCTACAACTCTAACAGTCCTTTATCATTGGCAGTATAGGCTAGATATTCTGGGAGTTGTAGTCCAAGACATCTGGAGTGGACTCCCGACTGTATAGGATTGCAGCCGTACGTGTAAATTCAGTGTTAGTCACAACTAGAGGAGGACCTCCTCTAGTAAATCATAATAAGTTTCCATTAATTCTGTAAGTCTACTATAGTTGAAACTATGTTGAGACTACAATCTGCATGTTTGTTAGCTTCTCACATATATAAATCTTTGTTGTTTTCAGCTTCGAGTCTTCAAGCTGGCCAAATCTTGGCCGACACTAAATATGCTCATCAAGATCATTGGCAACTCCGTGGGCGCTCTGGGAAACCTGACTTTGGTCTTGGCCATTATCGTCTTCATTTTTGCCGTGGTGGGAATGCAGCTGTTTGGCAAAAGCTACCTGCAATGCGTCTGCAAGATTGCAGAAGACTGTAAACTTCCACGTTGGCACATGAATGACTTCTTCCACTCTTTCTTGATTGTCTTCAGAGTTCTTTGCGGTGAATGGATAGAAACCATGTGGGACTGTATGGAAGTTGCAGGTCCACCCATGTGCCTTATTGTTTTCATGTTGGTCATGGTGATTGGAAATCTTGTGGTATGTCTTTGTAGCCATTGTCTTAAACAATAGGTGTTTATCTTTGATTTATTGCTCAATATTCTACAGCTATGGTACAAAATGATGACAGCTCATTATGTATGTCTCTATAATAGGAAGATGCCTGTCACATCTTTTCGTTATATACTGGCACCCAGGACAGCTAACTGCATGTATAATCTCTTCACATTTCTTTCACAGACTGTTAAGAGTTATAATCCCTGGTGCCTTCCAGGGATTACTACAGCCATAGGTCCCATTTAGCATGTCCCATATCTGTACCAGTTGTGGGTGCTTAGACTTGAACTTCAAAACAGGGCAGTAGATGACTGCTTCAGAGGATTTCTGCCCTCAACTGCCTGCACACAAAAATACCTAGATCTAGATCAGTAGTTCTCAACCTGGGGGTTGGGACCCTTTGGAGGTCAAATGACCTTTTCACAGGGGTCACCTATGACCATCAGAAAACACATATTTTCTATGGTCTTAGGAACCATAGGAACATGTTGTGGCATTAGGAAGGTTGAAAACCAGTGCATGGAAACCAGGCACCACTTGTGGTGTTGCAGTGTGATGCCCATGAGGTTCCCAGACCCGAATACTGCCCCTGTGTGTGTGTGTGTGTGTGTGTGTGTACGCAAGTAGTTAACTTGTAATTAGTTACTATTTTCCATTAACTTGAATGACTGTGTTACATTATAACTTACCCAGTAGTAATAATGCCTACAGTGTAATTATAGTGCATTAGTTATCTTTTGTTCCTTTGGAGATGTGATCTCACTAAATGCTAGAAAAGGAATGCTGGGTTGCTCTGCTGTGACTAATATCCCATACCAAGCAGCAAGACTTTCTGTCTCTCCACTTAACTGTTTGAAGAGTTTAGAGGCCCGTGCACAATATAGAACTACATATCTAGAAGTCCTCTAGAAAAAATTAATGGGCATGATGGCAGATTCCTTTCTGCTGGAACAAACTTTTAGCTGACAACAAGCTTTAGGGAAATCCCATGGTGACTGAAAGCGATACTGCAGCTTAGCTGCAATTTTTAATTAACTAAAAATTAGTCAAATTCTGGAAGGCTAAATAATCTTGAAGTGTGCACCTATAGGATTTCCTTAATAACCATGCAAAGTTTCAGGTTCCTAACTTTCATAATCTTAGATGTGGTGGAGGCAGACACATAATGACATACTATGTATGTTCTTTTATTGTTGCCAAATAACCTGAATCGATCTATGGATTGAATATATGTAGGAACAATTAAATTATTGCCCTGAGAGGCTGATAGTGTTGTTTTTCCTTCCTCCAGGTATTAAATCTCTTTCTGGCCTTATTATTGAGCTCTTTCAGTTCAGACAGCCTTGCTGCTCCAGAACAGGAAACGGAAGCAAACAATTTACAGATTGCTGTAGCAAGGATTTTGCGAGGAGTAGATTATGTAAAAAGAAAAATACTTGAATTTTTTCAAATTACCCTTTTGCAAAAATGTAAGGCCTCTGCTGGCATTGATCCTGCGGATGAACAAAATGGCAAGACAGGAGGGTGTGTTCAAAACCACACCATAGCTGAGATCAGCAAAGCTGTTGATTACTCCAGAGACAGAACAACAGCTACCCTATGCAGTGATCCCACGTCATTCATCAACAACCCACATCTCACTGTGACGGTTCCAATAGCTGTGGGCGAGTCCGATTTTGAACATTTAAACACAGAGGAACTTAGCAGTATATCAGAGACTGAAGAAAGTAAAGAGGTAAGAAATCAAATTGTTTTACAGATGTGTACGTACTGCAGAGTTCTCGAGAGATGTTTGAAACTGTGTAATGTTCAATTATTCCCAAATGTATGTATTTACCTGTGTTGTTTCGTTTAGGCTGTGACGCTTCTAACTTATCTCTACTTTTGGCATTCTTACTATATGTGTGCATTGAAATTAGCAACATGTTTACCTTTTCATTGTGTAGAGACAAGATTGTAAACTATGTTTGATTCACAAAATGGCTCCAACTCTACCTGTGAAAGAGTACAGAATGACTCCAAATTAAAGCGAGTTTGATAAGCACTACTAATATGCAGGGGCGTTGCTAGCCCCTGGAGACTCGGAGCTATTGCCATTAAGCAAATGCCAATAGCCCCAAGTCTCCAGAGGCTAGCAACGCCCTTGCTAATATCCATTTCCATAAAGGGCTGGTAATTTAGAGAGTTGACATGTATGAAATTAGGTAGACATCTGGCTAAAAATCAGGGAGTCATATCAGCATCCCGTTTGTCATGGAGTTGTTCATAAGCTTTGACATATTTGGCATTGTGGAAGTCAAGAAAGCCGCAATTCAAACATTCTGAATTGTCACTACTAAACAGAAGTAAATGGCACAGATTGTGGCCATTCAACTTATTCTAGGTCAGAAAAGAAGATGTACAGTAATCCAGGGTTGACTCTGTCCAATCTGATTTGTGCCGTACAAATAGGAGCTGACTGGCTCCAAGCTGAATAGAAGTGGCCTGAACTGATTCATTCTTGGCTTTCTGAAAAGATTTGTAGATATTTGTTATCATGTGGTGGGTGGAAAGTGAACATGTCGGAAAGAAAGGGCCACAACCTGGGGTGGCAGATACCATGCAGGGCCACCATGCATAAAGATCTCGTGGACCTTCCATTTGTAGGCAGAGTTCCTACAATTTTTCTTTATTTTCACCCCTGTAGTGAGCTAAGTTCCAAGAAAATATGTGTGAGCAGGATGGAAAATGTTGTCTTAATGTCTCCAGT
>JAIOUR011807955.1:0-10872 GCA_020711275.1 Calotes versicolor
ACAATTTCAGAAGACTACTAGGCAACTGATTAGAATATATGATAAATAAACATACAGTATACACTCAAGTATAAGTCGATCTGAGTATGTTGAGGAACCTATTTTTGTCAATCATTGGAGAACACATAGGTGGCTTATTACTGACTCAAGTATAAGTCAAGGGGGGCTTTTTCAACCCTTAAAAATGGGCTGAAAAACTAGACATACTCGAGTACGGTATATACTGTCGTTTATTTGTTAAAAATATTAACACTAGGACAGCACATAATCCAGAAACTATTCTGAAGTTAAGTTACATATGGAGTGGTGAAAACAAAGATGCGGAGAACAATATAGGACCCTCACTTAAGTTCATCTTAACTTCTATGATTAAAGAAATGTGAAATATAAATATACATAGAAAAATAGTGTGCTGCTATGATTCCCAAAATATGAACTTGGATTAGCCTGACTAAAGTAGAATGATACTTACATCTGAACAGTTATGAAGCAGCCATATGTTGGATTGGTGCCATGAAGATTTGAAAGTAAAATGCTTACATCTAGCACTGTGCGCCCTTGGAATGTATGTACCTAGTGACTACTGATAATGGTGCACCCAAATTGGCTTAGAAACTAACTTAGTGAAGGCACACAGACGTAGGTTGTCCCAAATGTACTGCTTCTATCTGTCATCTAAAATCTGCCTCATAAATATCACAATGGCATGTGGGGAGGGGAGATTATTAAAACTAGTCTGTTTAGTAAAGGTTACATCGTGGGTAGTTTCAAGCTTTGAAGTAGGCTGCTATGATAAATGACATTATTGTCTACAGTGTCCTTTAAGACACAGTGCACTGACCTTAGCAGTCCATGACTTTTAAATCCTACACATAAATCACTTGTTATGTCCTGAGAGAAAAGGTCTCTCTAATGACTTCCAAACGGGTAAATAGCCATGTTCCTCGAGATATCAAACAAAGAATTACAGAACAGTGCTAAACGAGATTTAGTGTAATGTTGCATTATTGTACTTGTCTAATAGAACAGTCTATTCTGCTGCAACTGTTGCCAATATTGTGTTAAAATGAGTTTCATCATCTCCCTTAATTCTGTTGTTCAAACCTTCACTATCACTGCTACCACTTCTGAAGAAGATGTGGAGCAGACATTGTTCAAAAATATAAAATCTTCTTTTCCTTTATGGATAACAGCCCATATACTGTATTGTTATTATTCAACACATATAAAAGAGACTTAGTGACTCAAAATAAGGGGTAGATTTTTTAAAGTATCAAGAAGCTATTTTATCATTCTAATACAGGGAAATAATTTGTTCATTATATGCTCACATTTTCTCCACATTTACTGTGTTCCATACATGGTATACAAACACAGACAAACACCTCTCAATTATCATATCCATCACTCCAGGCACTTATCCCCTATACAATAATTCCACCTGATTACCTAACATGTAAACCAGACATCTCAAACTCGTGGCCCTCCAGATGTTCTTAAACAGCAAGTCCCAGAGGCCTTCAGCACTAGCTGGGCTGACCTTCAGCACTAGCTGTGCTGGCAAGGGCTCCTGGGAGTTGCAGTTCAAGAACATATGGAGGGCTACAAGTTTGAGACCCCTGATGTAAACAAATATAAACCTATGCAAAATGCACACAGGGCAAAATCATCACCAATATGTTTACAAATAGTTAACATAGAATTGTGAAAGGACAAATAAAAGAGAGATTTCACAGTACCTCAGATGTTTAGTGTAAGTACAACATAATTTTAAAAAGAGAAACAATGTGAGACAAACATATATACAAGTGTACATTACCCTAGATGAAAATAAGAGATTGTATTTTCATAAATGCAATTTAGCTGTGCAAAAGTCACTGCATGTCCTCATGGTATATTTGTTGAAAGGTTCTAGGAAAATGTGTTAGTGAATTCATTCTTACTGTCTTAAAACTGACAGGAGTTTGGTATACATTTCTCATTATGAGCTTGGAAGAATCACTGTTCATTATATAATAAATTTATATATATAAACAATAGTATCATTCCCAAACTCCCATACCAAACAGGTTAAATAGACAAATATGGGAGTTGTAGCATTAAAAAAATCACATCTTTTCAAAAGCTGAAAAAACAAAAGTTTGGTTTTGAGCTACTATTTTTCAGAGTTATCAGAAAATGGCAACAAGTCAATTTTCCTCATTCTTCCAGTGGGTATGGATAGAATGGAGGTTGCAAACCATGTTGTCATCACAGGTACCAAAGTAGCATCAGCATCTATTCTGTCTTAATTAAATTGGTGTGGAATGATATAATTTTATGCAAGCAACACCTAGCAGAATGAATGACTCAAAAGAATTGAGGGATGAAATAAAAAAGGAAAGATCAATTGAGTTGGTGGCCTTAAGAGAACAGACTGTAGTGAGGCAGTATAGTAGCTGAAAGGCTATCAGAGGGGACGAAGGCACAAATTTGATGATTCTTCCATAATTCTCCAAGATTGTATTATTCCAAATGTTGGGACAGAATGGCATCATCTATTCCAAAGACAGCTGTTTGTTCTGTCATGCACATTCCCCTCCCCCCATTCACAAACTGTGTTAGTGCATAACTTTTAATAAGTTTGCAACATACTAGTAATCAAAGTTGATTTTTCCAGTTCTTAACAAATGGTTAGTTTGTTAATCTTTTCCCCTTAAACATGTCATTCCCAGGCCATCCCAAACCTTTTAATAACTGAGCCATCCTTTTTCACGACCTCTTTTTCTACTAGTGGGGGGACTTCAATTTTCATTTTGTTACCTGCATAACTCAAGGCCTGAACAAAACAAGAAAAAATTGGTAATAAAAATATCTTAAGCATATCTTTAATTATTTCAAGCCACTGAAACATCACAACTCTTAAATCAATGTAGATATTAATATTAAAATAAACTTGTATGTATGATTTAATTTTTCAGCAATATGAAATATCTATGTGATTAGATAAATGGAATTATCAGAAGGAGAAATATAATGCACCTCTTCAAAGTCATCTTTGGCTGATGGAAGATCAGTCGCTAAGCTGGCATCTCCATGTTGTTTCTCCATTCGCTCCCCGTGTACAACTGTAGTTTTTATCACTTTACTGACTTTGCGACCTTCCACTGGTTCAGACTGAAATTGTGAGGCACTCGATAAAACGCTTGGCTCAGAAAAGGTTACCTGGTAAAGGAAAGTTTCATAAATAACTTGTGTGCTTATGTCCAGGACAGAAGCCATTAACTGTTTTGCTAGCAGTGTTCAGAAAGGACAACTTTTTGCTACTCAGTTGTAAGACTTACAGGGTATAAATAAAACTAAGAATATGCACAACAAACCGGTATATCTTTTCCATATAATTTTACAACAAGTTAAGGAATTATACATTTCTTCTCAAAATCTCCTCCAGGAAAACCTCCTTTTTTGTATCAGAGTGTTGCCCAATTTAAAAATAAGGATGCACAGGAAATATAGGTAAAATTAAAAACAAATTAATATGTTACGATAATTACCATAGACTATTTTTTATCAGAAGTGGGGTACTCCAATAGCATTATCCTGACCATTTGCTAGATATTTTATACACATGGTGGGGCATAAATAGTATGCATAGAACATTTGGGATGTAGTCTAATTTTACTGAATATTTATTTGATCTTCCTATCTCACTTCAAAGTCTGTTAAGTAACTTCCAAACGAGGGGTGCCCAAAGGTAGTTCTCCAGATAATTTTGGCCTAGAACTCCTAGGAACCCTTGCCAGCACAGCTAGTGCTGAAACAGCACAGCTAGTGGTGAAGGCTTCTGGGAGTTGTAGACCAAAAACATCTGGAGATCTGCCTTTGGGCACCCCTGTTCTAAATGGTCTCTGTAGAGTCTTATCTTGGAAACCTGCCCCACTATTTAAGGAACTATATAATCCCAACTAGAGATGATCACAAACCACCATTTCAGTGATTCATGCTGGTTCATTTATTGGCCGAACAAGTGTTCAGTGCTTCAGAGCCTGGGAAGCCAGGCTGCTGGCTCTGAGTGGATTACCACTGAGAGAGGTGAGGCTTTGAAGTGCTGAATGCTAATCCTAAATTTATTTAGATGACATTATATATGTACATGGAAACCTTTTTCCAATATTTTTCTGAATGAACAAAAGGATGTTTGCAGATTTTTTTAAAACACTGTAATAAATATCCTGTATGCTTACAGACTGTACTCCCCTTCGTGAACTCTGTAAAGTAGGTAGCTCCCTACCTTTGTGTTCTCTACCCAACCTAGGAGTGGCTGTTGCTTCCCACATCACAGCACAGTGAGCTGTTCAATTGCTGGGCAACTTAATCATTGGCAAAATGGGATGCAAAGCAAAGAATCCACCTGATAGCAGGTAAGCTATAGGGTTGTAATAAGGTGTGAGAAAGAACTGGTGCATTACCTCCCAGAAGCATAAAATAATATTCTGAGCTATCTACTCAGCCTCTCCACACACACCCCTTATAGTCTGAATTGAATGTACATCTGTAGAGCTTCCTGCCATTTTAAAATATTTTTATTCTCATCACTGCATGTCTTAACATGCACTATACCACTGGACCATACATTGAATAGTCAGCGACAGCGTGTTTAAAAAGTGAGAAGACCTGCTACTAAAATATGACACATAAATATTCAGTCTATTATTAATTGCAACAATTGGAAGAAATTCTACTGTGGCATTCCTGCTTATTTTGGTAACTAACATCTCGGTTCATTAACTCACATTGATTAACATTACCTAATGTTTTATGGCAAACACCCCTCCCCCCCAAAAAGAGTGAGAATAAGCCAACCTCTGACTGTTCACTATCACTCTTTAACACAACGCGCTTTATGACTTTGGAATATCCGTCTCCCTCTTCCACTGTGACAGGTTCCTGTGGCTCTCCCTGCATCACAACTTCTTCCTTTTCTGTGCCATCTGGTAAGACGAATCTCCTGATGATTTTTCTAGTGACCTAACAGAATAACATTAGGAATTGGTATATGGCTGAATTCTAAACCACAGCAACCATACCTACCATTTAAATATGACATGCTCTAGGGTTGGAATCTTTTTTAAACAAAAACAAAATTCTTTTTTTGGACTGCAGAGCCCATCATTCCCCATTCTGGGAATTCTGTCTGATCGATGAATACCTTCAAAACATCTAAATGTGGTTCATCTGGGAGAAAGGCTACACTGGACCGGGCAGGGAGCTCTGATGCCCAACTATTTATTTCTTTTATTTTATTTATTGGACTTCTATACCGCCCATCTAGGCAAGCCTACTCTGGGCAGTTTACAATGCCAATTGGCAGACTCCAATACAACAACATATAATAGTACAACGGTAAGATACAATGTCATTACACAGCATATGCAATTAATTAAAAACCATTTAAGCAATTAAAATAAAATAAAATAAAATTTAAAAAATCCAAGATGTGTTTTTATGTCTAAAGGGGATAGAGCTGTCAGCCAGCCGTAGGGAAGGGTTGGCAATAGAACCAGGTCTTTAAGGTTCTTTTAAACGTTGCAGGGAGTATTATTTATTTTATTTAACTTGCCTTACCTCTACCTAGCCTCTTGTTCAGAAGAAAGCTCCCAGTTTGCACTAGAGCAGCAACAAGAAGAATCTGTGGAGCTATGTCTAGCTAAGCCTCAAAACCTTTTTAAGGCCTTTTCCCTCAGGTGAGCCACATTTAGGTTTCTATAAGGGGCCTGTAAATCAGACAGAACTCCCAAAGTGGAGAATCATGAGATTCCTGTTTTTTTTATTATTATAAAATACCCCAAAATAACATCCTTATGCTCCTCTCTCAATTTGCAAATATGAACAAATCTGGATAAAGTAGGTGCAAATATAATTGAAGACAAGACATTTGAGGTCAGTTGATCTAGGTATGTGACTTGGAAGGAAACTTAGTAAAGTCACCTTTTTAATATGTTGAATTCAACCAATAGCACATACCATTCTTATGCTCTCTGTGGTACAGTTGGGTGTGTGATAGGACACCTAAACTGGAACACAGCCAAGATGCACCCTGGCATCAAGTTGACAAGCTAGAATTGCTTGCAACAAGGTAAGCGAATAACAATATGATTCTGGCTAATGGTATGAATTGTAATGGGTACACAAACCAGATGTTGACTGTGCCTCCTGGTGGCAACCCATTCAAACATACTGTATATACTCATGTATAAGTTGACTTGAGTATAAGGAGGAACATATTTCAGCCCTAAAAATGGGCTGAAAACATAGGCTTATACTCAAGTATATATGGTAGATTGGTTGTGCCTGCTTATTTAGAGCAATTTTTCCTCTGTAGTTGTAAGAACTGAGGCTGATATAACGATTTATGCCAGCAAGCACAAGGTGTTTAATCTAGACTGGCATATGCTAGATGGGCAGTAAATAAATAAATAAATAAATAAATAAATAAATAAATAAATAAATAAATAAATAAATAAATAAATAAATAAATAAATAAATAAATAAATAAATAAATAAGAATGTCAGGATCTAGTTTGATTCAATCTGATCTGAACTATGTGGGAAGCTTAGATTTTATTTTAAAAAGAAAAAAGCTTTTTGATGCATTTCTTCATATAATTGAAGTAAACACTGAGTTATCTTGCAGCCCCACCTGTGTATAGAAAAGTTACTTTTTCAAGTACAACTCTGTCTGCAGAATTCCAGGGATCATGGTTCAAAAAAGTAACATTTCTCAGTTCCATGCAGCATTTATCTCTGTGCTACATTAGGCAGGCAAAAATAACTGTTTTTAATCTGTTCTCTGCAATAAAACAATTAAGTTACATCAGGCTATACCTTCTTCACCACAATATGGCCATGTTCGTCAGTGTACTGCTCCTCTGTTACAGCTTCTGATGGCATTTCAGGTATATCATCCGCCTACCAGGAAAAAAAAACAATGTTCATAAACAAAAGAGATTTTTTAAAAAAGAAATAGCACCAAAGACGTTAGTTGGTTAAAGTAAGAGTACAAAAGAAATGAATCAGGAAGCACTGAAGAAGAATGGTTAAGTTCTATAAATGTTCTACAAATCAATAGTTAAAAGCATGCAAAGAAACCTTGAACTAACAGGCAAAGAAGAAAAGATCTGAGCTAGTAGGTGGTGGTGAAGCAGCAAATCAAAGTGTTTGTTCTCCCAGTGGGCAATAGGACATTCTTTCTCCAAATGCACACTAGGTGCCACCGTACTGGATTTCCTTTCTCCCGTCTCCCAAACCAAACCAGAAAGGGTTACTTATGCTATCCAGCCAACATGCATTATCCAGGAACATGCCAAATTCATCACTGCAGTACCAGCCAAAGGGTTGCTTCAGGAACAGTCCTTTGGGGAAAGGGTGGGTCCTAGGATTTGTAGCCAGGACATAATTGCCACTGGTACGTGCAATAGTTCAACACTTCTGTACCTGAATAATCACCCGGCGACGAACGACCCTGGTAGTTACCATCTCTTCCTCATCTGAGCTGGCCTCCAGCTCACCTAATTCCTCTGCTAGCTCCTAGTGGAAGCATGGAAGCATTGCTCTCATCATATAGATATTGCATGTGTGAATGAACAGCATTTGGCCCCTCTTGTACAAGCAGAATGAAAACCATACAGGATAAATATTTCTCCTGCTACGTAGGCAAAATAGAAGATAGCAATTTTTCCTCTAAATGTATCATACCAAATTGGGGTCCTGCAGCCTGAGAAAACTTTCCCAAGGTTTGCAAATCACACTGTCTTCTATTATCGTATAGCCAAAATCCTCTTGCATAACATATAACTATGTAGGGGAAATGACATAGTGGGCATCAGCAAATTGCTACTAACTAGAATCCTTCCTGTGATTCCTTGTCACACATGAGTCAGAATCATTCTGAGTCACATGCAGAGCCAACCTGACGTGTGCAATCAGAAATTGCATAAGGATATTGCGATTTGTAGTTTAACACAGACAAGGATGTGACAGGTTGAGAAATTCCCTTGAATCATGTTGCTCTTGATCACAAGCAGCAATTCTGTAATGTTAATTTTTCCTCAACCTTACAACAAGACATCCTGAAGACACTCCACATTGAATTTTGTACTCACTCATTGCTGCATTACAGCTTCTGGTGCCTAACAGGGGGGCGGAATTTTGCAATCAAAAATGTTGTGTTGGCATACAGCTTTGCAGATGCCATGGATGGACAAAAAATACAAATATGTGGATTCCACGTCAAATCAACTCTCCTTAACTATTAAAATGACTGACCTAAGGGTAAAATATTTTGGATATGCCTCCACATGCAAAGACTCATGGGAAAAGTGTTAGGCAAAGTTTAAGCCAGAGAAAGAGCAAGTCCTAAAATGAGATGATTTGTAAAGGAAGCCATGGCCTTGAGTTTGCCAGCCATGGCAGGGTTGTTGGTCATTAATCCATGGGATAATGTTAAGTTGGGACTGACTTGACTGCATGTAACATCAACATCAGTATCCACTTGTTTACTTGTACTCATCCAATACATTCCTCTGACTTGGCCACTGAGTTTCAACTAAATGGATACAGGACAACTATTTGCTAAATGATAGCTTACTACATTGTGGCTAACCACTTAACACAGGGCTGGCTAACCTGTGGCTCTCCAGATGTTTAGGACTCAAACTCCCAGAAGCCTTCTCCACTAGCTCTGCTGGAGAGGGCTTCTGGGAGTTGCTGTCCAAAACATCTGGAGAGCCACAGGTTAGCCAGCCCTGACTTAACAGGTCATTTATTTGTATCAAAGTGGCAAATGGCTGAAAAACATTTCTTTATGATGACATCACTTCTCAATTATTGCATTATTATATATTTAAAATGAATTTTAGGCTGCCTCCAAATGTCCCACCTTTAAATATGAACATGAAAAATTCTGCTTCCCTGAAAATGTTCTCCTACTTCTCCTAGCCTTGCTGCTGCTTTTCTCATAATACTAATTGAATCCTCTGCTGGAAAGAAAGCAATTGTTGATCCTAGGAGTCCTAGGAAAGCTGCTGAATTCTGTCATTGCTGGATCAGAACACAAACAAGGGTTCAGCTGCACTTTGAACTGAGAGCCACCCCTCCACCCCCAAACCTCTTATAAACTATCTGATGTGTGAAATAAGACAATAGAAAGTTTGTAAATACATATATTCGTTTTCAATGCTTTTCCTTCACTTTGCATAGAAACAAACTCCTCATAATGGAAAATTGTCCTTAAAAGCCCTTAATGTTGCTTATAATATGACACAAAGCCTTACAATTTTTCTTCTTTTTCCCAACCCCATTCCAGAATATTTTGTTTCCTATTGCCTCTCTGTTTGCTCTGTTTTCATGCATTTGACAATGCTTTCTTGGAAGCATTTCTGTCTCTCCGCTCCCATTTCCTCACCCCTTTTTATTCTGAACTGCAGCATTATTTCATCTTTGTTTTACAGTTGACATTGTATTTTAACAAATAATGTAAAAAGAGCACTGATATTCATAATCCATCTATTTTATTCTGAATAATGAACAATCTTCTCTTAGAAATGTTATTTCTCCAAAATATGTGCATTTTAGCAAGTACACGACATGTCAAGCTAGTGGTGCTAAATTACCTTTTCTAATTCTTCTTCTTCATATCTTTCTGACTTTCCTGGATGTTCATCTGTTGATTCTACAATCACCAGGCTGTTTTTCCGTGGATGTGTATCTTCATGGTGATAGATGTGGTCTTCTGGTTCTTCCACAATGGGTGAATCTGTTCGATCACTAGATGCTGGTGTATGAAGGTATCTTTCAGGATCTTCAGATTCTCTGGTGAAGCCTTCAGACCTTTCACTTGCAGTGCCTGTAGCTTTTCCTTCCTTTGCTGCTTGTGTCTGATCTGTTCTAGAAGCTGTGACACTGAATTTAAAAAAATGTTAAGAAAACAAATTATTGTATGTTCTGTTCTTTCAGAAAAAGAAAATATACCATGTCCTAAATGCTAGTCAGTTTTGCTTCTCATAATTCAGTCACTACTGGCTGAATTATGCTAGTCCATCTAGCTCTGCTGGGAGTTAATAGTCATAATCATTTAGATCCCCCATGTCTCCTGCACAAAAAGAACATGTTGCTTTCCTAGTCAAGTATTGGATATAACCAAATATTCAACATGCCTGAAGAACATCCTGCAGTGGATCAAGTTTGACCGTTCATAGAAGGCAGGCCACTATTATTTCTACTTCAACTTTGTTCTTTAATGTTCAGTTCTGCTTATAGCTATCTGAAAGCTTCAAGACAACTATATGTATTGGCATCCAGAAACAGAACTCGTAACAGCAAAATGGGAGAATAATCTTATTAGAGCAACATACTTAGAGAAGAGAAAAGTGAAGAGAAATAATAGCTTGTCACAGAAATTGATACAGACTGTTAATTCTTCATGTCTTGAAGTGTCCTCTGATAATATGACACCTCAAACTGGCTTTTCAGTGTGATTCTCTATCTTGGGACTATAGCTGAGGAATTACCTGTCCCATGATTATAATATCTGAATTTTGAATTTTTCAGCTCCCATGATTATAACCTGGTTGTGCATTTCAGGGGAAGATGAGTT
Source organism: Calotes versicolor (assembly GCA_020711275.1). NCBI lineage: Eukaryota > Metazoa > Chordata > Lepidosauria > Squamata > Agamidae > Calotes > Calotes versicolor. Next base: position 10,634 of record JAIOUR011807955.1, read on the forward strand.
TCAATGCCTTAGGGAACTAGGCACAAAGGTCTATAAATGAACTATGGAAACCAAACTGTATAGTGAATCATTGTTAACCACTCTGGGATCTTATTTTAAACATGAAAACATATAATGATGCCAGTTCTTGCTCAGATCCTGGTTGGCCAGTGTCAAATGACAAGCCGGGAGCTGCCTTCCTGGTTGAGTTTTCACAAGCCTCATACTACAGAGGGATAGGCAACTGGGTGCTTCAGTTT
>JAIOUR011809064.1:0-10746 GCA_020711275.1 Calotes versicolor
CTCACTCACTCACTCACTCTCTCACTCTCACTCTCTCTCTCAGTCTCTCTCTCTCTCTCTCTCTCTCTCTTTCTCTCTGTGTGTGTGTATAAAATGTGTTTAGTACATGTTCTTCCATTGGAAAGTGACTGCTATTTCATCACCTATCAAAATTATCTTGTGATTTCTTTACTAAAAGTACATATTTTTCAAATCATTAACATCGTGTCTGGGTTGGTGACAATAGCATTGTTTAAAACAGGGAGCCAATATAACTGCAAAATGGTTTTTTTTAAAGAGTAATTCGAGCAGCAGGAAAAGTCTCATTGAAGTTTTTAAAATGTTTAATATAAAAAGAATGTCAACTTCAAAATGAAAAGCAGTGGAGTATGTCTTTTACACTACAGTGATTTCCCTCCTTTTTCTTTTAAGGGCTGAACACATGGCTTAATTGTATTCTACTGTCCGATTTGTGCCAGTTTTGAGTTAATGATTATCTCGATGATTAGGTTTTGTTTGAGATGACTCATTTTTCAAGGACCTCCATTACTTACTTCAGTTTACAACAGGAAATCGGCACAGAAATGGAACACCAGAGCACAGAGGATGGTGCACTTTAATATATATGTGTACATATATAACTTCCTGGATTATAACCAGCTAGTGATATTAAAGTTAATTATTTCTTAAAGGGTACTTTGTGCAAGATGCTTAACGATTTGCGTAACTTGTTTGGTACAGAAGAATGTTAAAGACCCTCCCAGAGAAGGGAGAGGGAGGTGATGGAATAAAATATCAAGTATTGTTTGGTGAATTTGGAGGTATGGGAGCTAAATGGGAATGTGCTCGTTTGTGGACTTGCAATGGCAAGTTTTCTTTTGGTGTAGTATTTCTCTGAATGGTTAGCCATGTGCCATCTGGGTAATATTGGACTAGCGCTTACATACAGTGGTACCTCTAGTTACAACCACAATTGGTACATAGAGAATGGTCTTAACTCGAGTTGGTCTTAAGTCGAAACATTGTTTCCCGTAGGAATGCATTGAAATGCTATTAATTGGTACAAGTGGTTTTTAGATTTCAGTGAATTCCTATGAGAAATATAGTGGTACCTCTACTTACAAACTTAGTTTGTACATGGATGATGGTCTTAAGTCAAGTTGGAACCCACATGAACTTTTAGCAGGGGAATATATATTTTTAAAATCTAAAGTACTAGACAATCTCTCTACAAAACTAACCATGCGGGCAAAGGCGCTACAGAGAAGCCGCCACTTTGCTGACCAACCGTTAGCTGAAAGGGAAAAAGTGAAAACAGTTAAAATTTTGTGCCTTTTTGGTTGTATGTCGAAATTGTGATTGTAAGTGGAGGGAAATTTTTGCAACCACTGCTGGTTGTAACTCGAAATGGTTGTAAGTCGAGCTGGCTGTAAGTCAAGTATCTGCCACTGTATTGGCAGATACAAATTTCAATCCACCAACAACATGTGCTGGAATTCTGATGCTTAAGATAAAGATAAAGTCCCCCGCCCCATGTGCAAGTCGTATCTGACTCTAGTGGCCAGTGCTCATCTCTGTTTTTAAGCCAAAGAGCCAGTGTTGTACATGTCCGTGAACATGTGGCCGGCATGGCACACGGAACACTGTTACCTTCCTGCTTTTTACCTGTTTATCTACTTGCATTTGCATGCTTTTGAATTGCTAGGTTGGCGAGAGCTGGAATGAGCAGCAGGAGCTCACTCTGTTGCGCTGCATCCAGGATTCGAACCGCCAAGCTTGCTGACTTTGGAGGCAGCAGTCGGCGTTCTAGCCTGCTGAGCCACCGTGTCCCCATATTCTGATGCTTAGCATAAGAAAATTTATTCCTAGCCAGTGAATCCTGATGCAATTCTTATAGGTGCTAGCATGTGCCCCCCACCTCCAAGAATCACATAGCAAGGACTTCGGCCAGACATGCTAAGTACTATAGGGAAGGTCTGTATTTTGCGGAGCTGTGAATTGACTTGAGCATTAGCATTCAAGTTTTTCTGTGTATCTCTAACCTGACTGCGAGGAATAGTTCCCATCCTTGATTCCCCCTTTTCCTTCTCTCCCTTTTTATACCACTTATATTTCTTTACCATTGCCTTTTACAATGTGAACATCTTGTACAAGATGTCTCACCATTTTCTTTTCTACAGATGCAACGTGATGACTGCCCATGTACCAGTGTAAGCAGATTAAGGGCATACCAGTTTGCGTGTCTAGGCAGAGAATTCACCCGTTCTTAAAACTGCAATTTTTGTTTAACCTAATTAAATGCTAATGACAAGCATAAATGCCCCCCACCCCCACCCCGGCTAACGTCAGAGTCATAGTCTTGAGAACTATAAACTTTGGACAAATTATTGTGGAAGATGATTGTTCTGGGAAAGATCATCGGCCTATCTATTATCCTTAATTATGGGTGAAGATGGTTAGAGAAGCATTCATTCCTTCAAGCAATGGCGGTAATTGTGTTCTTTCTATGTTGGCAGCTGTCAAAATAATCCCAGTCTTCCATTACACCCTTTTTCAGAGGGTTTCCACTCCAACTCCCACCCCTACCCCCCGCACGCCCTTTTGTCTGTCGGTTTTGGTAATGCTAGAATGTTAGTCCTTTTGAAGTGAAGCCATTGGTATAATCTTCTTTTGGGGGAATTAAGCATGTGCATATGCTTTCCTGCTCTTTCCTCCCTCTTCTCCCAGAATATCTGGATGCTCTCTGATGCCTTAAAATGTAAGGCTGCCTTCTAAATCTCTACTCCCAGATGATCTTTCCAGGTGGAAAACTCCTTTCCTGTAAGAGAAAAGCCAAGGCGAATTTTATTAGATATTCGCGGCGGACATTTTCTGATCTGATTATTTATAGAAATCATGTGATATCACAACCCAGTCCCCCTGGGATCAGAATGGGGGACTTGTAAATCACATCTGTGCTAATCAAGTTATGTCAGATTTAGAAAACACACACACACAACACACACACACACACACACACACACACACACACACACACACACACACACACACACACACGTGTAATTAAATCCCTCCCCTCCCCCTCACGTTGGAAGCATGTTTAAACAGTGCCTTTTATTTCTTGGGCAGAGATGAAACCATTGGCCCAGCAGATGTTATAGACTCCAGTGCCTGACATCTGGAGAAACACATAATCTGCACCTCTGCTGTAGGGCATGGACCAGGTGATGAGCAACCTTGGGCTAATTTTAAAAGGCTTCTGCAAGTAATTGTTTTAGATTTTTGCAACAGATAATTGCACCTTGCTAGGCGAGGAGAGAAAGATGAAGGAAGAGCAAGAGCAAGAAAGAAAAAGGATTGGTCTTGTCTGCTGTTGACTTGGACCCATATGCTACTGGCTAGTAGTCATGTAGTATGAGATACCCCTTTCTCAGGTAGGGGTCTTCAGCCTACGCTTGTGAAGTCAGTTCTCAATGGCTGATCCACCTACTTTCTTTTATGACCTGCCCTGCTAATTCGTACACAAGTGAACACATACTCACATCTCTGATAGACAGTAGAGTTTTTAGTTGGAAAAGTACCAGTTTGTGAAGGACCTCTGTAGTATCTTGGAGATAGCAGCACTGATTTAAGGATCTCTTCAGAGCTTCAGCCTGAATGTAAGGGCAGGGAAAACAAAGAGCTGAGGGCTGAGATGACATTCGTTGGGCATAGATAATTTGCTTGTGAGTAGCTGCATTAATCTAATGGCCATTGATCAGCTTTGAGAAGAACCTTTTATTTTTATTTTTGGCAGCACTGGGCATTTCTGATGATATCTTATACTTTATTACAGAACAAACAACAAAATTGGGAACACATGTTCTCTAATTTATGTTGAGCTGAAGGCCATTTTATTTCAGAAAACATTACAATCTATATTTCTGCTGTGGAGAGTAGCGAACAGGGTGATGCCAATCTTCCATTAAAGGAGAGGGCTAAGAACATATGGTATGCTTATAGAGATGCCCTGCAGTACCTTTTATGACATCTTTCTTGACCTGGTAGAAGAAACTCACTCTAAGCAAGACTTGAAGAACGGCAGATTCTTGTCATTGGGGAAAGCATTTAGGCATTTTGAGGGTTGACGAAAAATAATTTTGAGATGTCTGGTAGAACATCTTAGGCATGGGCACCCAACTACCAAATACTATGTCAATGTATCTGAATGATGTGTAAGATATATTAAATTAGGAGTGACTGCTCTTTTCCCCAAGATTTTAACAGATTCAGAATGGCCTTCAATATGTCCATTCTTTTGATATTTCTGTGTAGCTGCATGAAACTTTCACAGTAGCCACAACGTTTTATTGCCATGTCATTTCTTATTATACCAGGCATGTCAAACATGTGGCCCTACAGATGTTCTTGAACTGCAACTCCCAGAAGCCTTCACCACTAGCTGTGCAGGTATGTTCTGTCAAGGGCTTCAGGGAGTTGCAGTTGAAGAACATCTGGAGGGCCACATGTTTGATATGTCCGTCTTATACTGTTCCATCTTAGTTGTTTCCTTCTTTTGAGCTGCAGTCTCAGAGATCACAGAATAGAAAGTAACTTGGGTTTTAGCCTCAGTGAACTGTTTGATACTTCTGATAAACATGCGTGGAACAGCATTGTCACAGAAAATTTCCATCAGGATATTGGGGAGCCAATTCTTAGTAAATATATTCAGCATTAGGCTGTGATAGCTCAGGGTTTTAGGCATCTGTGGAGCCAAACGTTGAGAGTTCAGTTCCCCACTTTATAGGGAGACTTGACTCAATGATCCGTAGAGCCTCTTCCACCTCTACAGGTATAAGGTTCCTAGGTCATGATTAAAGAAGATGTAAGAATTGAGTCTCTTTTAGTGAACAAGAACAACTCCAACAACAGCAAGAGGAACAAGAACAAGAAGAACTCACAGGGAATCCTGGATTGAATTTGGTTTAGAACCACTAAAGTCGCACCGACAGGCTAAAAAATAGTTTTTATCCATGGGCTGTCAGACTGTGAAATGACCTATGAGATGTGCAGCAGTAGGCAGAGAGAAAGCATATTTTTACTGGGATTGGGTGATTTTTTAAACTGATTCTTTATATGATTTTGTACTGGTATTGAGTGATTTTGGCTGCAATAACTGGCCAGAGAAGAATAGCAACACCCCCTTTCAGTCTTCAGCTAGTTATAACAAATTCCTAGATAAACAAGGTTTTAATGTGTGTCCTCATTTTTAGACACTTCCCCCCAAGTTTTACTCGAGTTCTGAACACAAGGCATTCCTATTATTAGACATTCCTATTATTCAGTCAGTATAAGATAACCTTTTTATACATTTGCAGTCTTATCTCATTGCTAACTTTGGAGTTTTTCATTTTTGCTCCCTAAATAAATGTTTCAGATTTATTAGCTAATGCTGGTTGAAATCATGTTGCTCAATATAGTATGTGGCAACTAGACCTGGCTTGATGGGTCTTTGAGACATGGAGGAGTTGACTCACTAATCCGGTAGGCCTACTCAAACTGCGATTTATCACATAAAATGATTGGATTTCAGCCACTGTTGACTTGGTTGCAGCTGGCTCACCATGCGAGATAGAAGATAGTAGAAATAGATAACATTGATCAAAAAAGAGAGCGACAGAATAGATTTTGGATTTTTCCATTTATTTTGCTTCAAAGTAAACTCTGTGTGCTTTGCTATTAAAAAGGCGTATCAGTTGTCCTTACTATGACTTTTTATTTTTGTTTGTTGCTTTGATTTCTGTTTCATCTTTCTCTGTATATCCAGAGCAAATAAATATATTCTCACACTTCTATATTCTCACAATTCTAAAACTTCATGTGCACTCGAGGTCAGTTCAAGTGAAGTTTAGAGTTGTGATAATATATATAGATGAGTAGAGATGGGCCTGAAATGAAAAATAAAACAGAGTTTCATTGTGTCGTTAGCCAATGAACAATTTGTTAGCTAACAAACAATTTGAGGTGATTCAGTTCATCTTTGAACTGAACCACCTTTTTAAAAACATCACCTGAACTGATTCGGGTGGGGGAGAGGGATTGCTTGCTCCCCTCTCTCTTCAGCCTTATCTCTCATTCCATCAGATGAGAGATAAGGCTGAACTCAGCTCAAGGGGTGGCTAGGTCTGGAGTCCAGTTGGACTCCAGACCCAGCCACCCCTTCCCCCCCCAATAGCCCCTTCAATCCCCCCCATGCCCGGAATTAAAAAACAAAACAAAACACTTTTCCTTAACTTGTTGAAGCCTGGCTCTAGCAGAATGGTGGCATGGCGCCCGACAAACAGGAAGTGCTGGTCACCAGGCAGTGCGCCACCATGCTGCTGGAGCTGGACTTAATGTAAGGAAAAAGTGTTTTTTATTTTTCGCATGGATGTGTGTAAAGTGAAGGGCTATGGGGGGAAATGGGGGGCTAGATCTGGAGTTCAGATGGACTCCAGACCCACCCACTCCTTCCCCTCATAGCTTTTTCACCCTCCATACCTACTTCACACGCCAAGCCCAGAATGAAAAACTTTCCCCTTACCTTTTTCAAGAGCGATTGAAGCAGCATGTGTGTACAAGAACCAGCACTTCCGGTTTGTCGGACTCCGCATCACCATGCTGCAGCAGCCACTCTTGGAAAAGGTAAGGGGAAAGCTTTTTCTATTATGGATATGGGAGGAGTGAAGGGCCTATGGGGGAGAGGGACAGCTGCGTTTAGAGTACAATTGGACTCTGGGTCCACCTGCCTCTTCCCTCCATAACCCCACAGTAAAACTTTTTTTTAGACCTGAGCTGAGCTCAGGCAGGGAGAGACACCTAAAGGTCTGGTTTGGCGGTTTGGTTCATTTTTGAACCAAACTACCTTGAACATTCGATTCTAACTGAACCACATTGACCTCCCCCCCCCCCAACCAAACTGGACCGATCTGCCAATTTGGCAGTTCGTGTGCATCTCTATAAAGCATTATTTCTCAGAGTTGCTGCAAACATCAGGATACGTTCTGCATATAAATTTTGTTCTAACCTTTGGATTTTGATTGGTAGATACTATTAAACGATTCTGAGTGATGTATGTTTTATGTAACTAGAAAAGGTCTTGAATTACAATATAACTGCAGCAGTGCTATTTCATACGAGCGCTAAAAGCTCTCACAAGAAACAAATGTGAAAGTCTGTATCTTAATTGTTTCATATTAAGAATCTTAATTCTTAAGTACGAGTCTCTAGCTGTTGCAAGAGGCTCTAGTTTTCAGAAGCTTTAATCTGTATGGCTTCTATATTTTAGTATGCACTTCATATTGTGTCATGTAGCATTACAAAGAATCAAACCAACTCCTTTTGTGTCTAAGATATGATTCTGATTTTGTTTACTTACCTCTGTACTTGATCCTATCTTGATTTTCTAAAGAACACTGGTACCAGATTATTTATACATTGATCCTGTGGTGATTTATTATTTTATTTTATTTTATTTATTGAATTTCTATACTGCACCATCTAGGCGACCCTACTCTATATTGGTGATCAGGGTTTACGTCAATAGTGCTTTATTATTGCCAGTAAAAAAAATCATTCTAGTTGAATCTTAATAGTTCAATTATTCAGTTTGAATAGCTTGCAAAAACTTGGATCAATTATTCCACATTATTATTTTTTATTTGCTTGCTTTGGACCTTGCTTTGGAAATGCTAACAAGAAGTAAAAAAATGTATTTGCATTCTATCTAACTGTGCCAACCAACTTAGAAATGGTAAAAAAAAGTGTTGACATTATGAGCAATTAAGAATTCACTCTAAGAAGTAAGAATGGTTTTGTGGAAAGCTTGGTTCTAATCAGCAGCTTGATGAGTGGATGCCCATGTTTACTCTGTGTTCCAAGTTGATAATGTCAAAATGCTAATTTACAGCACCGGTGCTGACAGTTAAAGCCACACCTGCAAGTGAAATGTGGGGCAGCAGTTCTTAATCTATACACTGTTTCATTGAACTACACAAAAATGCAACGACAAAGATAGCAGCAAGCAACTAAAAGCCTATTGTTATTGGTGCTTGAAACCCAAAACTTGGTGAGTTTTTAAAAAGTGTGCATGTGCTCTACAACGCCTTGAATTTCCTAGGCAGCATAGCCTCTGGTTATGTTGGCATGGGATTCTGAAAGTTCTAGTTCCTAAAGCAAAGTGTTCTACTTATATACTGCTCTAAAGCACTTAAAGCGCTCTCTGAGTGGTTTACAATTTAATTTTAGCAGACGTCACGTTGCCTCCACCTCAGCAAGCTGGGTACTCTTTTTTTACCAACCTCAGAAGGATGGAAACTTTGAGCCAGCTAGCCTGGGAATTGAACCCCAGGTTGTGAGCACAGTTTCTGCTGCAGTTCAGCATTTAACCCAGAGGTACCCACACCTTTTCAGCATGTGAGCTACTTATAAAATGACCAAGTCAAAATGACTTACTACTGCATACAAATTCAAAACATATTTATTTTTAAATATATTGACTATTCTTTATTTGTATAATATATGTTGATGTACCTTGCATAACTGCATGAATCCACATTGCTCAATACAACTCTGTACATTTTTGTCATCAACATTACCTGAAAGCAATTATTAAAAATACAAAGAACAATAATAGAAAATATACAAGACTGTCCAGTAATTTGAGCCAATGGGATTACTTTCAGGGAGGTGAGTTGTGTCTGATTTTGCTGGGAAAGAAAAACCCAGGAAGAAGGAGAAAAAGGGAGGGGTTGTATGGGGAAGCCAGCGATCTACCAACACCACCTTTGCGATCTACTGGTAGATCGCGATCTACCTATTGGGCACCCCAGGTTTAACCACTGCACCAAGAGGCACCTTTCTCCAGCTTTGTACAACTCTTGCTAATTAAACATGGCTAATAGAATGTACATACATTTCCAAGCATTTTTTAAAAACTGGTTATTAAGAATTAGGCAAGCGTTTCCAAACTCTGGGCCATAACAAGTCTGTCAGCATTTTATTTAAGATTGTAATTCCACCTCGTTCTTGCTCTGATTTTAAATTTTTGGATGCCGCTGCTATTTTCTATATATTGTCTCTATATTGTCCTATTTGCTTTTGCTTTTATTGGTGTTGTATATTTTGCTTTCATGGTTGTTCACCAGCCAGAGTAGCCCTTGAAGCCAGATGTGAGATATAAAAATCTAACAAATAAACAAATATTTCCAAACTTTTACTTGAATCAGGGGTATCCATCGTGTGACCCTACAGATGTCTTGGACTGCAACCCCCTTGCCACCAGATCTAGTGGTAAAGGCTTCTGGGAGTTGCAGTTCAAAAACATCTGAAGGGCCACACTCTGGACACCTCTGACTTAAATCATGGCTGTAAAAACAGTGAAACTTATATTTAACAAGTCCACACATCTTCCCACTCCCAAGATACTTGTGTGGAACAGTGGGGTATTAAACCTGCAGTATATTATATGGCAGTGGTCCCCAACCTTTTTTCCTCCGCGACCCGGTGGTCCGCTTTTCCAAGGTGCAAAGAACCGGGGGACAGTTTTTTAAAAAGTGTGTGCAGTCTGGAGGAGCATTTTTATGGTGCAGGTTGCCCTGGGGTAGTGTTTCTATGGTGCACACGGCCCAGGGGAGCATTTTTAAAAGCATGCACAGCCTGGGGAACTTTTTAAAATGGTGTGCCTATAGAAAACTGTCGGCTCTGGGGCCCAGTTCCTGTCAGTCTGCGGCCCGGTAGTGGGCCCCAGCCCAGTGGTTGAGACCTCTGTTATATGGGACATATGAATATTTTTAAATTGCATTAAGAGGTGTTCTTTGTAGCTTCAGCCTAATAAGGTACCATGGGCTGGTGTGCACAGATTTACACATTACTGTACTATTAAAAGTCCTTCTTTACTGTCATGTGGACCTTAATATGCCTGAAGGCATGGTGCTAAATGCACTCATCAAGATCAGTAAAACACACGGAGATCTCAGTGTATTTCTGGATAGCTGAGAGAAGATGGGATTACAGTTTAATAATTCTAGTACAGTTTATCATGTACTGATTGCTACTTCAAACATGGACATGGATGTATGAAGGAACCATTGAAGATGAGGGAACCCAGACAGACACAAGGCTTCATATTACCAGGTATGAAACCATTGCTTTTTGGTAGAATCTGTTTATCCTTGTGGGCCGTTTGATGTAGACGATTATGTGAACCACTTATCTTCTAAAGAAAAGGAACATTCCTTTTTTTATGGCTGCTACACAAGCAGTATGTTCTGCATAGTGCTTTGTAAGTGCATTCTTATTGGTCTTCTCCCTCGTTCTCGGGTGACTGCACACTGTTCTTCACCTGGACAGATTAGAATTTTAATTTAGCAATATTAACCTGCTGAGTTTGCAGTTGTGAGTTTTTAAACCGTAACGTCCCAAATTATGCTTTAGTTTATTGGCCACTTCTTGATAAGTTTATTTATCTCACTGTGCTTGAACAGCAAGCTGTGAAGCATTGGTGGGATTACTGTACAGCAGTTTTACAGTCAACTCAAAGGCCACAAAGGAGAGGAAGACAAATTACTGACACATTCTGCTGTGTCATTGTTGTGACGTGCTGCTTTAGTTGCACTCTAAGCAGTGATGTCAAGAGGTGTTTTTTTCCTTGTTGTTTTAATACATGTTCTTCAAAAATATCTGGAAAAAGGCTCTAGAGCTGTCAGCCTTCTCCTACTTTGTGTCTTCTGTCTGTCTTGGATTTGAACA
>JAIOUR011810174.1:0-10731 GCA_020711275.1 Calotes versicolor
ATAAATAAATAAATAAATAAATAAATAAATAAATAAATAAATAAATATGTGAACCCCTACTCAAAAGTCCCAAATGGGTCTCAGGCAATCAGCCTGCACTGTTGTTGTGAGTCCCAAGAGATGAAAATCAAATGCAGATCCCAGGAGCTTTGATGGCTGCCTCCATTGGTTGCCTCCAACATTCAGCCATTGGAAAGTGTAAGAAGAGGGGGAGCCTTGAATCAGGAGTGAAATGGAGATGGCAAAGTCAGACCTGTCCTAGGGTTTCAGTTCATTTCAACTAAAGACATGATAAGGGTACACAAAGGCTCCTTAAACCTGCCATGGTCCTTCCCCTTGTTTCTTACTTTTCCATTCCTCAGAGTAAAATGGGCTTAAAATAATGACTATTGAGGTTGAGGGACATAGATTCATTCCGTTACTAGGTAAAACGTATTATTCTGTTCTTCTACTTTTCAATTGTTACCATTAAAATGTTATCATGCTGTTCTTTTCTACATATCACATTATATAATCCAGCATATGTCAAGCAAAACATACTTCCCTTTTCTGAAATGGAGCAACTTTCCACTTCAACCCAAGTTCTCTCTACTTTTCCACCAAGCAGAACCCAACCATTCCCTGCACACAAAAGTCAAACCACAACCAAATGAGCAGCAAAGCTAACTGTGGTGCACAGCAACAATACAACACTGTGCAGCTATACACCTGGGCAGCTTAGAGGGAATGTTGGCTGCAAGTCAACCTAATGTACAATGCTAACAGATTCATAGGTTGTGCATAGATCAATTTTCCCATTTGGAGCATTTGGATCTTTTTGACAGGTTAAAATATATTCTCTTACCGTATTATTGGGATGATAGTTAAGATGTAAACCACTGTCACACAAAGGTGATGATGTGCCACTGCTTTGATCACTAGGGATGCCTAAAAAGTTAAATGCATATTAAATGTATCAGACTATTGAACAACAAACATCTTATAGTCAGAACTTATACTTGTTCTGCCATGGGTAGATATCATCTACACAGAGAACAAAATGTACTATAGGTCCCCCCTGTTCTGCAAAGTGTTTTAATGATTGAGAAGCTACATTTTGTTTTTTGATCTACAAGCAGGAAGTCATGTGAACAATTCCAAAATATTCAATATATGATTTTGAGAGATATTTCACCTGTTACTAAAACCACTTTTCATGGGAAGTCTACTTTGGTACTACACATCTCTGACATTTGCCCCCACAATCAATGGCCTCATTCAGATTTTATGCTACATTTTAAAGGGCTGCACACCTTTGGCAGGCCTGGGGAAGTATTGCAGTTGCCTAAATAGCATAAGAACTACATTTCCACATTTGAAGGGGTCAAATGATAAATGAAAATGGGAATATGTAACTTGTCTACATCAAAATTCTGTGTTATAGGTAAAAGCAAAACAGGAAAAAAAGACAAAAAGACAAAAACATGGTGGTACCTTAAAGACTAACTTTTATATTTGCCATGTAAAAACTCTTTAGCTTATGTCCAATGAATTGGATTTTTCCATTAAAACTCACATTAATAAAATATAAAAGTTAGTGTTTAAGGTGCCATCGCTTTTTTGTTTTGCTTTTTAAAAATTCATTTCTAAATTGATCTTACCTATAATGCTTACCTATAATTTCATCTGACCTATAATGCTTGAACAGACTAACAAAGGTTTCTGCAACTACATATTTCTGTACTATATGAATGGCACCCAACTCTTATCTCTCCTTCCCATTTAAATCTGAGAAACCTGTTTTGGCTCTAGATAAGTGTCAAGTGTGAGTAACGAACTGGATCAGCTAGTTAGTATCCATTAACACAAGCTAACATCTAGCCATGATTGTATAGCTCTTTGTATTTGTGCTAACAAACCATAGTTAAATTCAGCTACATTCCAGGTTCAGATGAATTACTCTACTGTCAATCTCAAATAGAAACAGAAACCATGTTGGAGGAGAAGAGAGGGTAAAATATTTCATAACATAAAGCTGGCTGAAACTTGTTACTTTCACAGGAAACAGTGCTGTAGCATTGCATCTTAATAAAAGTACCCTGAAGAAATCAGTGGTCTGGTATTATTAACATCCCATTCTTTGACTAGCATGGCACATAATAAAATGGATTTGTACACAAACTAGAACAATCCATGTTAACCATGAATTGTTTGGTTAACAAATCATGTTAACCAAAATATTGAATTCCATTTTTTGTTTTATTTAAATTTTAACACTGTAATCAATAGCAGCACAGAGATCAATTGCACTCATCCTTTTTATCTGTGAGAAAATGTAACAGATGTTGTCACTTTCATTATAAAATGTATTATTCAGAAAAATTCACAGAGGATATTCTCTGGTCCCTCTGCTGAAATAGTCAACCTCAAGCTTCATTAACATTTCTATTCATATTTACCATTAAGTCACAGAGGTACAAAGTACGTCTGGTTACACAATTATACATTTCTGTCCTTTAAACAGTCTTTTTGTTTGAGGGGGGCAAAAGATTAGAATATAATATGAGTGAGAAGAGGAGTATTCAAGTAATTATAAAGAGCATTATGAATATATACAGTATATTTGCTGAACACTAAGTAAACAAGCATATATGATAAACAATCAATAATTATTTGATCAAATTACAAATACTCAAATTAATTTTACAAGTGTATTTATATATGTAACAGTTTTTTTCTCATAATAAAAAGTTAGGTAACTTAAACACTCATACAAACCCAAGCTGTAGCTATCAGAGTGTGTGCACTAACACAGTTGTATAATTCAAAACTATAATGTTGGGCTTATTAAAAATGCAAGAGGAAGATAGATGTCTTCCTAATTCTACTATTTCCCAGTGGAACTAATCAACCGGAATGACTAAACCAAAACAAAACACTAATCATGACCAACTGCCTTAATCATCACTCAAGTGGGTCTATCTGGTAAAGCTGATGTATGGAATGAGGGCTAAAATGTATATATATTCAGAGTTATCTGTAAAGATGGAGAAAGGATTGGAATCAGACCTTCCCCACCCACTGCCATTAACTGCTGAAGAAAAGAGGAAATTAAAAGAACCTCTGGGCATATTATTGTTAAGTTAAATAGCTTTAACAGCACTCAAAGCAAACAGTCATCATTAGAACACTCAGATGATTTCTAAAACAAATATTAAAAACCAGTGCTAATAATTTGCCTGTGAATGGCAAAAGCTTCCCTTGAGACAACATTTTAGGAATAATCTATGAAACCAAAAGTTCACCACAATTTTTTTGTCTTTTTTTACTTCACATAACCTATCTCTTCTTTATCCACCACTCTTGAATAAATTTATACACTCCTCATGGAGACCAGGCAGGGAACCACCAATTTATTGATTAACAGGCTTTAAAAAGCAATTATGAACTGCCCCTAAATTACCTCTGAAAAGACTGAGGTGTATTGCTCAGAAATAATAGTGAACACTTACATGCACAATCTTCATTGAGAGGCAGTTTGAGAAATGCAGGCGCTCTTTTGAGAAAGGACACAGTTAGGGTCACCTCTTCTCCAGCATTCCGAAGAACTTGGACCTGAGGATTAGATTAAAATAGTAGATGTATCACCCATGCACACCCACCTGCACAAACTCAAGTCTTCACACGTAATCCCAGAGGGGTTCACTGCACACATATGAAAAGAAAGGAACAATTGCAAAAAGAAAAAAAAAGTTGGTCAAAAATGGGGAGGAGAAAATATTCTAGTCTTTCCTCAGCAGACCACAACTATTTTGATTCGTGTATTTAAAAACATGTTGTAAACAAATGAAGAATTTCGGTTAGCAGCCTGGTGAGAACTGATAGTGGCCTTGAGAGTTACCATGCAAGATCTATAGCCTCTAAGAGCATAATCGCATAATCTGGAGCACTGTGGAAACGTGATGGGTCACTCCTTTTGACAGTGATCACATGACACCTTTTGACAAAGGAGCAAACCAAATTATTCCCAGAGTATTTCTACCTGCTCCTTTCTGGTTCCTGGTGGGGGGGATTCTAGTTTGTTTATTTGTTTATTTTTGTGTGTATTGTGTATTTTTTGTTATTTTTCAATCTGCCTTGGTCCATTTCCAGCACATTTAATTGCTGAAAATTAACCAAAAGTGGTCATTCTTCTAAACTGCCATTATTGTGAAGTGGCTTAAGAATCACAGAAGAATAGATTACTGAAGTTGGCCCATATCTGCCCCAAGTGAATAAATTCAACAAGGCAATCCTAGTGCTGAATAGATTTTAGACAAGACTATCTCCTCACAGTTAATAAAAGCACCCTCATTGGGATTTGCATGAGCTGCCAAGCCTTCAATAAAAAAAGTAGACTGTATTATTTAGTAGCCTGTGTAAAAAAATAATAATACAGTGGAACCTCAACTTACAACTAGCTCTACTTATAACAATTTTAAGGTACAACCAGCGGCAGTGGCAAAAATGTCCCTTAACTTAAAACCTCAATTTAGACATTCAACCATTAAAAATGCAAGGAATTTGAACTGCCGTCATTTTTTCCTTCTTCAGCTAACTGTTGGTCAGCAAAGAGGCTGCTTCTCCATAGCTCCTTTGCCCCAGCGGTTAGCTTTGGAGAGGAAACTGTCTGATATTTTAGGTTTAAAACCACCATCACTTCAGATAGACTAACTAGTTCTGCATTAGTTTTTATGAGGAACTATGTCTCAACATACGAACAGCACCTTTACTTAGAACGGGAAAAACTGCTCATACAGATTAATCAGATTTCAGTGCATTCATACTGGAAATGGTGCCTCAATGTATGATCAACTTGAGTTAAAACCATCATCCGTGTATGGATTAAGTATGTAAATCGAGGTTACCACTGTACAAATGCAATGTGTTTGCATGTGGGGTGGTAGTACTGTCTAGTTATTTCACAGAAAAAAAAGATATAGTGTCACTGCTCTTCATCGTACATTAAGAATCGTCATTCTCAGGAGATCACAATTTAAAAGCTATGGGGTTTTTCTCCTAGTGGTACCTGAATTACCCAGAGTTCCTTGATGCAGATTATCAAAAACATTTTCACTAGGTGTCAAAGCCAAGGAATCCATAAAAAACCGAATTGCCTGCCCCCAAGCTGCTCTCCCAGAGACAGGCAAATGTTTCACAGTAATTTGACATAGAGCGACTCATGTAGACTTTGCTGAACAATCCTTTCTGAAAGTGGGACATGTTTGATCTCAGGAAATATCAAAGACAATGCCACTTGGAAGGTTGTAGGGAACAACTCAGAGATGAATGTATACAAAGAATTGAGATATAGAAAAGTAAGGGCAGAAACAGACAACTCAAACAGATCATGATTAGGAGAAGGAATTCCTTAACTGCTGCAGGTGTCAGACCACACAGCAGGAGCTCCCTTCCCCTCACTTAGTTTCTAAAGTAGCTTGTTTGAGAAGTGTTTGGTCTTCAGGTCTTAAGAACTGGGTTCTTAAGACCTGAAGACCAGGGTTCGTTTGAAGTCTGATTTCTCAAATATCAGTCTGTTTGAACTCTGGCCCTCCCATGTTAAGTAAGGTGCTATCAGCTGAAATCACAACTTGTCTATGCTATCTGTTTCTCTCCTATCTGCCTCTCTACCATAAGAAACATGGGAATAAATAACTTTATACCATCAAAGCACTCAGAATGCACCTGATTTCAGAAACATAGCTTTATTAATATTTGGACAAAAATCTCCCTCAGAATACAAAGTGCCTTCGGATTAATCCTGGAGAACAGCTACTCATTAAAATTGTTAATGTTTCACCTTATATACTGCCCAACACTCTTGGTTTGAATGACATGTGGCAGGTTTGAGTCCTAAGACCCCCCACAATGCACCTAAGAAAGAACAACAGTGTATATTTGAAAACTTTTTAAATGACTATTTGAAACAAGTACAAAAGAAGGGAATCTTGCAAAATGAGAAGACTTGGTCTATGCTACTGGTACTGTCTGTGGACTCCTCAAGGTATCAAAATGACAGCACTATCTCCCAAAGTACCTTCTTCTTAGACATCAGAACTTTTTCATCTTAATTTCCCCAGAGACCATGTTCCAGAGAACATTCCTCTGAGCCCTGGTACATATGACTTAAATTCATACTGCTAAGACCTTTGTCATCTTACATCAATTTAGAATGCACATATTGCTTTTCATTTAGAATTTAACAATATCCTAATCTCACCCAGCACATAGGGTTGGTGAGATTAGGACACATCCAGTCCTCATGACCTGCTGGAGGAAGCAACTGTAAACAAAAGCACATGCCTCAATTCCCAAAGAGTTTTTTTCCAAATGTACCAAGAAAAGATGCAAAATGCCTTCTTTATTTCTGCCATTACATACCTCAAAAGATACTTCTTCTTTCACAAATAAATGCATGCTATTGGACACAATACGGTCCATTTAAGAACACGGTCCCCAAAATCACTTTAGACCAGGAGTGTCCAAACTGCAGCCCTCCAGATGTTCTTGAACTACAACTCCCAGAAGCCTTCGCCACTAGTGCTTGCAAGGGCTTCTGGGTGTTGCAGTCCAAGAACATCTGAAGAGCTGCACTTTGGGCACCCTACTATAGGGTATTATGCTTTACATCACTTAGAGCTAGCAACGAATACAGCTCTTTACAGTTTCTCTTTATCATTTCACTTGCCATTGTACACATTCTTGGTACTAAACACCTCCACCAAATCAGAAGTATAGGTGGGATTTTCAGCACCCAGGTACAGAGTCAGTTTTCATTCCTCTTGCATGCCCCCTTGTGACCTGCCCACCTCGGGGCATTTTCCCCTATTGCCCCCACCCCAGCTACACCCCTGATCAAAATCTGAGCATCTAGTGACAAACTTGCTTTTCCATATGGGATTGGCTATGAAAGAAATTAGTGCAAAGGTCATCTCCAGATCCAGTTCATGGTCGCTTCTAATTCAATATTTTGTGCCAAACTCTATTTTTTTTAAAAAAAGGATTAACTAAATACATAAGGAGGAGATAACCTCTCACACATTTATCGTGCTTTATCCGTGCAAAGATTAACTGATCTGGCAAGTCTCACATACATGTGAAGGCCTTTCATGCAATACTATTTCCTGGCCTTCTATGGACCACATTATGTGAAGAGCTTCCAAAAGAACAGAGTTTTCCTTTTCTGATGTGCAATGTTTCACATAACAAAGATGCATATGGAAAAGGAAAGGGTGTCACACTGCTTTCCTTATGTGTGTTTTAAGCCTTTTAAATAACGCCAATAAGGGATCAGGGGTCCTATCAAATGACCCAGAAACCTAGTGAAAAGGTATCTCTTATGTAACAGATAAAACTCAGTTATGGAAAATCACCCTCAGAATTAAGCTACAGAGTGCAGGCAGCATAACCCAGAGATTTCTCTACTCATCTCTGAACTGTGTAGACAGTTACCAGTTGAGAATCACAACTCTGCTTATTTCAAGGTTGATTGATGCAATACCCCTCACCTCGCTTTTGTGAAAGTGAGCAGAGCACTGGAACTATTCAGGATTTTATGTTGTACCTCTTTCAAGGCTGAAATATCTCAGGGATGAGATACATTTAGAGAGAAGCACTCCAGCTAATACTTAGGCCCCAGGCAGGGGAGCCAACTTGATTTTCAAACTGTGGGAGCAGTGGGTATGGTTATGAAGCCACACCCACATCATGAAACCACACTCCCAAAGCCACACACCCTGATTCACCAGAAAACAATGGTTTCAGAAGCATCCAGTGGAGAAAACAGGAAGATCCATGTGGATCCATCCCTCGTATCCATGTTTTTCAGGCGATGAGAAGCCATGCATTGATGGACTCATGATTTCTGTGGAACTATATGTGGGCAAGGATGGGATCTGTGAGGAAACAATGGTTTCAGGAGCATCCAGTGCAGAAATCAGGGAAATTCATGTGAAAAAAAGGAAAAGTTCAAATTTTTTCTATAGGTGTCCTGCCCCCTCAGAAAACTGAGTAGGGATGCAGTTGGCCCCCTCTGCCCCCACAGAGATGGCACCCCTGGCCCCAGGTCATCTAAGGCTTTATAGGTGAATATCTACACGTCATGAAACAAGAGTTGAAAGTGAAGAGACAGCTTGCACAGACTGGACTGAGTCTAAATGCCCTTTGTTCAATGCACCACTGCTGTAACAATGCTGCAGTTCCTGACAGAGACAGACCTTTCAAGAAACAATTTCCTATTTAAAGTAAAATGAGCATTGCTCTATTACATGTTTTAAATAATTTAAATGATGATAGATATTAGAGCTGTGCTTACTAGTATAAATGTGTTATTGAAATGCAAGTAGAGGAACCCGAGACAAAGATAAGAATGCACACAAACAAGAATAAAAACTTTGTAAAATAAAAGTCTGGAAATGCATGTGTAGCCTTTTCATGCATTCTTCTAAGTATCGCTTGACACCATTAATAAATGTCAACTGAGGAAGCACCACTCTAATCAGACAATGTAACTTTATTTGTATTCCAGTGTCATCCACCATAACTCACAGCTCTGTACTGCTGCAGGCGGCAGAGCCTCCCAGATCCCTAAATATTGCAATAGCAACTCCTTAAAATATTTGCAGGAATGACAAAAGGGGGGTGGGGGCAGTTTGAACAAAATAGGCATATGTTGCAAGAGGTTGTGTGTTGTATTGTGGCTCCTTAACAGCACGTCTGGCTATCTGTTTGTGCTGAGCTGCAAAAAGGCAATGTGGAGGGTTGTTCCCAAAAGCTGCTTATTACTTAGAAATATCAAGCACAATGACTACAGTCTATGGCAGTGATGGCGAACCTATGGCACAGCTGCCCAAAGTGGCACACCAACCATTCTCTGTGGGCATGCGAGCTCTAGAATTGAAACTAATAAAACATGAATGAATAGATAAAGCCTGAACCAGCAGCAGTTGCGAAAATTTCCCTCGTCTTACAATCATACAAATTAATCAGAGCCTAACTTCAGATATATTTAAATGATGGATTGTTGGCTGGTATATTCATATTGCAAGTTGTGTGTCTGTTATCCAAAAATACAAATGGTACTTCTAGTTACGTCCACAATTGATACATAGACAATGGTCTTAACTCAAGTTGGTTTTAAGTTAAAGCAGTGTTTCCCATAGGAATGCATTGAAATGCTAGTAATTGGTACATGTGGTTTTTAGATTTCAATGTATTCCTATGAGAAATACAGTGGTAACTCTACTTACAAACTTAATTCGTACATGGATAATGGTCATAAGTCAAGTTGGGACTCACAGGAACTAATGCAAAACTAGTTAATGCATCTGCTTTTGGCAAGGGAGGATATATTTGTAAAACCTAAAATACTACAGTCTCTCTCCAAAGCTAACCATGGCGCGAAGAAGCTACGGAGAAGCATCTTCTTTGCTGACCAACAGTTAACTGAAATGAAAAAAGTGAAAACAGTTAAAATGTTGTGCCTTTTTGGTTATAAGTCGAAATTGTAAGACGAGGGAAATTTTCGCAACTGCTGCTGGTTGTAACTCGAAATGGTTGTAAGTCAAGGTACCACTGTAATTATTTAAGAACATATACATTGCCTGGCTTCAGACTATGTGCACAATGTATTATTATATTTTATTTACTGTTGATTTTTCCATTAAAACTATCATTTTTACTTGTAAGGCAAATATACTATTTGGGTTTTTTTCTAAACAAACATTTCAGTATTCATGTTTAATTGGAGTATTGGCACTTTGAAGTGAATAAGTTGGTTTTATGTTGCCGTTTGGACACTCGGGCTCAAAAAGGTTCACCATCACTGGTCTGTGGGACTCCCAAGGAGCAAAGAAAAAGGTATTTTTTTATTTAAGAGTTTACTCAAACTGTACTCAACTTACAAATTCAGACAAGTTAAGACATAAAGATAGATTTTAAGTATGTGAATTGAATATGCAATAATTTTTGTTAGCAAATTCTAAGATAAAACCTTCAAATTCCATTGCTTAAGAAAAGGCTAATATTGCACAAATCACCTGCCATAGTAAGATGTATTTAAAATATTATAATGTTAATGAAATGTATGAGGGGATGCTCTGCTCCTGGATCCCAGTTTGGGGACAAAAGAGCAGCACATCTGAATGATTTAAACTACCATTCACCAGGACATTCACCAGTTCAGGTCTCTATGAAACTGGGCTTACATTAGCCTACTTTTGCACTCAACTTGTCTTTATGTCTTATCATAGAATCATAGAATCATCACAGGATCAGAAGGGGCCTTGGTGGTTTTCTAGTCCAACCCTCTGCCCAAGACAGGAGACCTCATACCATTCCCAGACAGCTGGCCATCCAATCTTTTCTTGAAAACCTCCAGTGATGGGGCACCCACAACATCAGGAGGCAAGCGGTTCCATTGTTGAATGGCTCTCACCATCAAGAAATTTCTCCTTATTTCCAGGATAGATCTCCCTCTGATGAGTTTCCATCCACTGGTTCTGGTCCTACCCTCAGGTGCAATTGAGAATGAATTAATGCCCTCTTCCCTGTGGTAGCCCTTCAGGTACTGCCTCAGCACATAAAACACCCAGCAAACTCTGCTGCTGCTGCTGCTGCTGCTGCTGCTGCTGCTGCTGCTGCTGCTTCCGGACCGGGACTGAAGGAGCCACTCTACCTCACCTCCCTCCACCTGCACCCGGCTTGCTGCCTCTG
>JAIOUR011810730.1:0-16249 GCA_020711275.1 Calotes versicolor
TGAGAATCTATGTTGCAGCAATAGCAGCTCACTTTCTGCCAGATTCTGATGCTGCTAAACTCCTCAGTCATGACACTTTTCAATCTTGCTTCAAGGGACTTCATAACCTACATCCCTGTACCAACATCCTGACTCTCCAGTGGTCACTCATCTTGTGCTTAATCGGCTCACTTGACCGCCGTTTCAAGCCTATGGTCACCTCTTTAGACTGGCTCCCTACTCTCAAAGTTGGTTTTTTAGTGGCCATTGCATCAGCAAGGAGAACTCGCAAATTGGCTGCTCTCAGGGTGGATACACCATACCTGCAATTCCACCCTAATAAGGTGCCACTATTCACAAACATATCCTTTCTGCCTAAGGTTATCTCTGACTTCCATGTAAGTCAGCCAATAGTTCACTGTCCTTACAGTGGCAGATAGTTGTAGGAACTGGATGCATGTAAGTCAGGGCATTCAGTTAAGGAGGGAGGGAGGAGGTCCTCTGTAGCTTAAAACTACTGAATTCTTAAAACTACTATGCAGGTGCAATACCCATTGTGTGACTCCACAGAAGAACCATTCGAAGAACCAGAGTTACAGGTACGTAATTTTTTCATATTGAAATGCTTGTTGGAATCAAAGCAATAGCCATACTATCAACAATATTTAGCACATGCATAAGAATTGTTTCTCTGCTATCACAGATCACAATTGCTCCATTAGTCCTGCATTGGGAGATGTCTCAGAGGGACACTGCAGATACACTATATGGTCTCAGCTCTTCGTAAATGTTTTGACTGTTAAAACTTAAACTTTTGAAATCTTGTCTTTGTGTTCTAGTATGATATGAAAAGTAGAGGTATGAATTTTCTTGAAATATTGTACAACCACTGGCGTAACTAGAAGGGGGCGGGGGGAGTTCAGCACCATGGACAGCACCATAATTTGCATAGATTTGCATGCAATGAATGGTGCTGACCTTGGTGCTGAACTCCCCCCGCCCCCCTTCTACTTACGCCACTGTGTACAACTAAGATTTTTGCCTACCACAAGGCACACTGGCGTCGGCAGCAGCAGCAGCAACTCCACCCCACTCCAGACATTTAAAAAAACCCAAGCACAGGCACATGGGTTGGCTGCCCTCCCTGCCTTTTATTCCATGGGAATGCCCCCATTTGACATAAGCCTGCATTTGCCTATGTAAGCCTGTTTGGCTGAAGTGTGATTTGCATATGTGCACCTGATTGGCTGAAGTGTGAGTGAACTGAACTGAACATTCCAAGCTGCTGATGTCATCACATTAATTGACATCTATTGTGTATTTCACACATTTGGAATCTCCAAACCCTTTTATAGATAGAGAAGTGCATGATTATATTATCTGCCCTAGTCTTTTTTTCTGGCATGTTGATTGTTTTGTTTTTGTTTTGGTCAGTAAGGTTCTGCAGAGGACAGATCTAATTCAGGCTTTTTTTTTCCCAGGAAAGATAAGGTAACCTCCCCCCTCCCCATGTTTTACAGGTCTTTAAGGGTAGCGTTTATGTATGCAACTCTGATTTTCCTACTTTCCTGCTTTCAAGGAAATATATCAGACCCTCCAGTTGCTTATTTTGTGCTCCTGGCCAATATTCATACCAAGTGCTTTGTTACTGGAGTTGTTCAAAGTTGTCCTCTTAACTGCAAGACCGGTCATTTTTCCTTAAAACTGTTCTGGACCTTTAGTTCTGAGGTTTATTCTGTTTGTAGCTGTAATTTTAATTGCTGTAGCAGGCTTCATAATGATTCTGCCAACATGATGTTGTTTCTGTTTTCGAGTCCTTTGATGCCCTTGTGTTGCCCCAACACATTTTTCAGTTTGGAGTATTCTGAGCATCTCTTTGGACAAAATAGGAAGTTTTATCCAGGCTCTTACTCTAGGGCAGTGGTTCTTAACCTTATTGGAGGTACTGAACCCCACCAGTTTCATATGCGCATTCACCGAACCCTACCAGTTTCATATGCGCATTCGCCGAACCCTTCTTAATTGGAAAAATAAAATATGATTTTTCAAATTCAAAACATAGGTATATATTTAGGTATATATTCATACATAGGTGCACAAAATGAACAAAACCATTAGATAAAAAAACATTAAGAACCCCACTCGCCCACCCCGCCCTTTTTATGCCACTGGGCAGGTGAGAGGGGCCACTGGAGTCGGGTGTGTGTCTTCACCTCCACCGAACCCCCAAGATTGGCTCACCGAACCCCTGGGGTTCGATCGAACCCAGGTTAAGAACCACTGCTCTAGGGCCTATTGTACAAGTATATCTACTGCTTCTTTGTCTCCAGATTAAGGAAAATCCAGAAATGTTCTTTAGGTAAATATTTTATTAGATGAAGAAGCTGACCACATACACATTTCATTCCATCTTGTTGCTTTTGTAGCACAACATAACTTATTTGGGTTGATTTGTTATGATTCCCCATTAATATGAAGGTATTTGTCTTGTATATGGCACTAATACTTTTTAAATATATGGCATTGTCTTCCTGAAAGAATATGAATTTTCTTTTATGATAAGAGTCATAATTATACACTATATAATTGGATCTACATGGTTTATACAAACTCACGTACCTTGCTTCTGCACATTTCTTCAACACAACCAGCAACTAGCAAATCAATAACTCAGCCATTGTTGAATAAGTTTGTAATCCTTAGTTTCACAAAGTTGTTTCTATCCCTGTTTGCACTCTTTATGTTTAGCTAATATAGCCCAGAAGCAGGCTTTGTCTTGATGACAGATAGTTGGATGGAAAGCCTCTAAGGAATAATCTAAATGTTGCAGGGACATGTGAGGCATATCTCACCCTTCCATTTAATTCCTTCATAATCCAAAGCCAAGCATTATATTTTAGAGCTTCTGTAGCCTGAGATGTAAAACCAAGGTCTTGACCACTTGTAGCTGTTAAAATTCCTATGGGACTCATCATGGAAGTATAAGATGTTAATGTTAATATCCTGGCCAAATTCCAAAAGGGATAATTGCATTCTTCCTACCTAAATTCTCCCTGAAATTTCAATTAGTTGTGGTATTCTTCTTCACTTCCTTTTCTGTGATAGGCTATACTCAATACTATGAAGCAGTTGTTGTATTTCATTCCAGAAGTAGCTGTATTTCAGTAACTGATTAAGCGATCTACGTGTATAATCTGTAAACTCTATTGAATGAAGTGGAAGATTTGAGACTATTATACAGCTGTAAATTCTTTATATATTTAAGTAAAAACTCAAGGTGGATACGATTCATGTTCAAAATGGCATAAGCAGATACAGAAATACAGTGAACGCAAGAATCTATGTTATATTTCAATCCTTCCCACACATTTGCCATTAGCTGCAGCAAGTTGGGCAGCCAGCAAGAATTAAAGGCTAGTTGAATAAAATACACAATCACTACTAGAGATGGGCATGTTTTGTTTCAGAAGGGGGGCTCTGAAATGAAACATCTGGGCCTGGAACTGCCCCTCCAAACTGAACCAACCAGTCCCCTACCTGTTCTTAGCATGAGCTTGGAGAAAATCCAACGAGGAGGTAGAGAGCTGAGCAAAATTGTACCATTTACAGAGCTACACCATTTTGGGGTGATATTTCCACTGATTGGGAAAACTAACAGTTGGATTTGAAGCTAATCAACTGTTGAACTAGTTATTTACAAATATCATCATCAGAGCTCCTCAGCCAGTATTTATGCTAAAATTTATGCTTGGAGTGCTATGCCTGTAATTGATTGAAGAGAAAATAGGTGAATGGTAGAAGATGATATTGTAGTGAGAAATACAGCTTATTCCAATTAAAAACTACTAGAAACTGGATTTATTATATTGGCATATTTTCATTTGCTAGGTTTTTCCAACATTGTGCTCACTTCTCTTTCTGAATGTCCCATAACACCTGGAAAATCTCTTCAGATGTTTTCCTGGGGCATATAAGACCCTGCAGGGGAGAAATGGAATTGTTCCATCCTGATTCTGCAAAAAGAAGCAGTTGTGTTAGTGGAATCATAATGCTCAGTCTCATCCACTAGGTGTATAATATAAATTTTATATGAAGAAGATACTCAAGCCATTTTTCTAATGCAAGATATAAATAATTGTTAACAGACATCAGAGATCATTCTGGGGGGAATGAATAGTTTATTGGCAAGAGTGTGGTTACAGAAATATAGAGTATAGAAATTTAAGAAGTCCTTCTATGAATACAGCGATAGCCATCGTGGGAAGTGCTTCTGGCATGAATATAGCAAAAGTAGGGTGAAGGTAAGTATGAATAATAGTTAAACGCTTATAAACAGGTGCAGCACATTTTGTCTTCTCTGGGCCCTTGCCACTGTTATTTGATAGCCCAGCTTCTGTACAGCTGGGATAGCAGCAATACTCTGCTTAGGACATATAAGTGGGTATGTCCGTATAACGTCACATTGGAAGAATTAGTGTTCATTCCACAATTAGCAGAATTATATTGCAATTTTGAAGTGTTTCAGTAATTGAAATATGATTTTTATCTATTTTTCTTGATTTCTATTTTCATATGTTTGTCCAGAGCATTTAAAACCGAGATGCTATATGTTTGCATGCCTAAGAAACAGAGACGCAATGACCAAAAAGATTGCTAATGAGAGAATTACAATGTTTGTGCTTTGCTGTATTGAGTAAACCCCTGTTGCATAGCATAGTAAATTACACTAGCCATTAAATAACACTAACCACTGATCCATTGAATCAACAGAAATTTTGTGAGTTAACTGGTTCATAATTTGTATTAATTCAAACAGGCCTACTGTAATTGTTATTGACTTTAGCATAGTAAAGCTTCAGTTAGAATAGATCTACAGCAAGCCCCCGCAAAGTCACGGTTCACTAACTGCGGTTTCAGTCTTTTGCAGTTTTCCCCCCAGTCAATATTTTTCAGTAAATTCCTTGTTTTTCCCAGTCTGTGGGACTCATTGGCTGGTGGGAGCGTCGATGGTAGTAGCCCTAGGTTGGCACGGAGGCAGCTAGTGCAGTTGTTGGTGGGTGGCAAGTCTCCCAGGAGGCTGGGTGCTGCCATTGGCAGGCTCTTCTCCAATGTGGGAGACATTGCACATGCATTATGGCCATTTTTAAACCACATCCGTACATTGCGGTTTTTCACTATTTGCGGTAGGTCCTGGAACCTAACCCCAGCGGATACTGGGGGTTCACTGTACTTGAATCAGTGGAACCTACTAAGGAACTGATTTGCCAAATACCCATTGAGCCTACTCATGTGTAATTTACCATGTAAAGCAACAGGATTTTAGCTAATATTATATTAGGAATTCTCTTAAAATCAGATACACATTTTACAGGAACATTTGTAGTCTTAGGAACAGTTTGAAATATCTCCATTATTTTATACAGTGGTCTAACAAATAATTCAGTCATTTCAGATGTGGGGACCCTTTTTAAACTACAGTGGTATCTCTAGTTACAACCACAATTGGTACATAGAAAATGGTCTTAACTCGAGTTGGTCTTAAGTCGAAACAGTGTTTCCCATAGGAATGCATTGAAATGCTATTAATTGGTACAAGTGGTTTTTAGATTTCAATGCATTCCTATGAAAAACACAGTGGTACTTCTACTTACGAACTTAATTCATACATGGATGATGGTCTTAAGTCAAGTTGGAACCCACAGGAACTAATGCAAAAGCAGTTAATGCATCTGCTTTTGGCAGGGGAGGATATATTTTTAATACCTGGAATACTCTCTCCCCAAAACTAATCATGGGGGTGAAAGAGCTACATAGAAGCAGCCTCTTTGTTGACCAACAGTTAGTTGAAGGAAAAAAGTGAAAACAGTTAACATTTTGTGCCCTTTTTGGTTGTATGTCAAAATTGTGGTTGTAAGTTGAGGGAAATCTTTGCAACTGCTGGTTGTAACTCGAAATGGTTGTAAGTCGAGCTTGTTGTAAGTCGAGGTACCACTGTACTAATGCATGCTTCCCTTTGTCTGTCTTTCACTTTATGTTACTTGTCTTCCTTTTCTTGCACTCCTTTATCTGTTACTTTTCCCACTATAACTCGTTTCTTTTAAAAGTTTACATATTTTTAGAAAGGCAACCAGAGGGCTTTTTAGTTTTATGTGCCATCAAATCATTTGCAATTTATAGCTCAAAGAAAGTGTCAACCAGCTGTGTGGCAGTGGTGAAGGAAGCCAATTCCATGTTAGGGATCATAAAAAATGGATTAACTGTAAAACAGCCAACATTATGCTATTGTACAAAATGATGGAAAGACCGCACTTGGAGTACTGTGCACAGTTCTGGTTACTACATGTCAAAAAAGATTACAGGACTTGGGCACCTCCCTAATGAGGAAAGGCTAGAGCATTTGGGGCTCTTTAGTCTAGAAGAAAGGCGCCTGAGGGGGGATATGATTGAGACATACAAAAGTATGCACAGTGGCGTAAGAAGGGGTGGTGGCACCCGGTGACAAGACCCCAGTTGGACACCCCCCTCCAGCATCCAGGGGTGGGCAGAGGGGTTCACGATTGGGGCGGGGCCCCCAATTCTGCGCCCCTAGAGCCCTACGCCCGAGGCAAATGTCCCCCTTTGCCCCCCCCCAGTTATGCCCCTGAGTATGCAGGACATGGATAGAGTGAATCAGTGGAAGCTCTTCTCCCTCTCACTCAATAGCAAAACTTGGTGGCATCCACTCAAATTGAACATTGGGAGAGTGATCATTTTTTCTAATTTTGCTTTTGCCAGAATAACATTTTATAATTGATTAAATTGATGCATTCTAGTCCATTTTAGTTCACTCACAACATATTGTGCAATGTTTACATGTTCCATTTCTTGATTTGCGGTTTTAAGTTTTTCTTGATTCATTTTCCTCAAATTCCATGTTTTTAACATATAGTGGTACCTTGACTTACAACCATTTCGAGTTACAACCACCAGCGGTTGCAAAATTGTCCCTTGACTGGCAACCACAATTTCGACATATAACCAAAAAAGACACAAAATTTTAACTGACTTCACTTTTCTTCTTCAGCTAACTGTTGTCAGCGAAGAGGCTGCTTCTCTGTAGCTCCTTCACCCCATGGTTAGCTTTGGAGAGAGACTCTGGTATTTTAGGTTTAAAAAATATCTCCTCCTATCCTCTCCAGCCAAAAGCAGATAGATTTAGTGCTTTTGCATTAGTTCCCATGGGGACCAAACCTATAAATACAAACTCCACCTATTATTCTATGGGGAATGATGCCTCTACCTATGACCAGAAAAACTGCTCATACAGATTAATATTGTTTCAATGCATTCCTTCCTATTGGAAATGATGCTTCGACTTACAACCAACTCGAGTTAAGACCATCATTCATGTACAAATTAGGTTTGTAAGTAGAGGTACTACTGTATGTGTTTTGTACTGATGAAGAATGTAGTTTCCTCACTAGCAATAGTGCTATTTACATTTTGCCCTTCCCCTATGGCTGAGTATCTTCTGACCTAAGATCTCATATTTTTCTTTCATTTTAGGCTGTCTCATCAGGTTTTTAAAGCAAGAAATATTCAGAAGTGGTTTTCTTTTGCTGCCTTTTGTGTACTGTACTGCTAACAAAAACTAGTTTGTCTAACTGCTTTGAACATGAAAGACATCTATTCCTGTCACATTCCACAATTTCTGGTGTCCAACAGCTAACTGTCATTCAGAGGTTTCTCTGCTTCCATCACTGTTGCAACTATTAATTTGCTTCTGGTGATGGGACTGTTTACTTGTGAAGAGGAAGGAAACTGATCTCTCAGTTTTGATCTCTCTTTCTTCTGTCACTCCTAAAAGTTCAGACTTGTGGCAGAGCTGATCTTCCTGATGGGACTGTTCTGGTATTCAGGCCCATTCAGTATGTAAAGGTGTGCATCTTTTAGGAAAAGCAGAATGCTTATTGCATTTGTTTCAGAGTTCAGCTACATTATCTTTTTAATAAGAGGACTACTTAGTTCCATAGTTTCAGGGCTGAGACATGAGGACAAATATTGCTGTGCAAATGTAGACACTTCTTTGTAAGATCAAAGTATTGTACTGTGTTTCCCCAAAAATAAGACCTCCCCTGAAAATAAGACCACTTCTTTTTTTGAAAGGAAAAAAAAAAAAGAAATATAAAACCTCCCCTGAAAACAGAAATTTTCTTCCTTCCTTCCTTCCTCTGTCAGAGATTTATCTTCCCCATCTTTGTTGGGGACTTTGCTGAGATAGGATTTAAGGACTTGGCTGTGGCAGGATTTAAAAATAACCATACCAGAAGCTGTATTTATAGGACCAATCTCTTAATATAGTTTATCGAGCAGCTTCCAAGCCTCATTCCCAGGCCTATCCTGAGACCAAATATATAATTTATTAAGAAACTGGGGGATCTCAGGACCAGATACATCATTTATTAAGAGGAGGTCTTCTCTATAGTAGTGATCCCCAAACTTTACTGTCATCACAAAACCAGTCCCTGGTGCAAATCTCTCTCTCTTTAAGAAAGGAGACAGCTTTAAGAGAGGATTACACCAGTTTATGGAGAACAAGGGTATTGAAAGTTATAACTACGGAGGCCTAAGGACAACCTCCGGGTTAGAGAGATAGGTAGGATATCTTAAGGGATGCAGGGATCACAAGCAGATGGTGAGCCACAGGTACAATAGCTTGGTGCACACAGGTCTGGGAAACAGGAAGCACAGTAAGCCCCTGCAAAGTCGCGGTTCACTAACTGTGGTTTCAGTCTTTTGCAGTTTTCCCCCCAGTCAATATTTTTCAGTAAATTCCTTGTTTTTTTTCCAGTCTGTGGGGCCTATTGGCTGGTGGGAGCATCGACAGCAGTAGCCCTAGGCTGGCACGGAGGCAGCTAGTTTAGTTGTCAGTGGATGGCAAGTCTCCCAGGAGGCTGGGTGTGGCCATTGGCAGGCTCTTCTCCAATGTGGGAGACATTGCACATGCGTTATGGACATTTTTTAAACCACATCCGCACATTGCAGTTTTTCACAGTTTGCAGTAGGTCCCAGAACCTAACCCCAGTGAATTCTGGGGGCTTACTGTACCAGATGCCAGCACTTCTTGTTTCCCGGGCCCACATGCACCAAGCTAGTGGAGCCGGGCATTTTAAAATGGTAAGTTTTTGTTTAATTCAGGGGCTAGGGAGTGAAGGGTCTACGTAAGGGAGGAACAGGCGGGTGGGAGTCTGAGGCCAGGGAAGCGGCAGGGCTGGCGGGAGAGCTCCAATAGGGTCTCTGCCACCCCCGCTGCATCCTAGTTTCCATATGTTTGGCAGGAGATGTTGTCTCTCGCTGAACATCTGATGCCTGCAGTGGTGTGAGCAGACCCAGGGAAGTTATCTGTGGCCTCCCTGAGTCTGCTCACAGAGGTTTCCCATAGGAATCTATTGGAAACTGATTTATCCAGGAACGGATTAATAGATTTTCAATCAATTCCTATGGGAAATCAATCTTCGCACAAGGCCAAATCCGCTCAGTAATGCTGCCTGCTGAATGGATTAAAAACGTTAAACCACTGTATTGCTGCAGTTTATTTATTTATTAAACATATTTTATACACTTTATTAAATTTTAAAACATACAGCATATTCAGTACATAAACTCAAAATGCAGTATAAAGAGTTTAAAAGAACAGTCAAGTCATCAAAAAAAGAAAAGAAAAGAAAAGAAACACACACAAAAATAATTGGTGCCCCCCTCGAGCTAAGACCATCATCCATGTACGAATTAAGTTCATAAGTACAGGTACCACTGTATTGTGCAGAAGTTCATTTATTTCAGTAATGCAACTTAAAAAGTAAAACTAATATACAAAATAGACTCATTACTTGCAAAGCAAGATAATTCAAGCCTTGATTCATCATAATTCTGATGGTTGGGGCTTACAGCTCATGCAAACCCCAAACCCCCAATCTCAGATAAGTAGAATACTGTATTGTGAAAAGTTGCAAGATTCTCATCTCAAACTGTCCCACTCTAATCTCTATCTTGATTCATGTAACTATCTTGCTTTATATGTAATAAGTCTATCTTATATATTATTTTCACCTTTTAAGTTGCATAACTGAAATAAATGAACTTCTTCAAAACAGTCTAATGTTTTTCGTTTCACCTGTACATAGTGCAAGAGGTCTGTGCAAAGCATCTGGAAGCTGAAAGCATGCTTCTTCTCCCCCTTCCTATGGCAATGCCCCACCCCTATCTGAGGTAGACTTTGAAGGACAATTCAGTTGCAGAAGTTTGTATTTGCAAATAGATTGAGCAAGTTGCCTCGGTCTGTACATGCTTAAATGCAAACAAAATTTTCAGGAGAGGAATAAAATGTGATTGAAGAAACATTTCATGTCATTATACTGCAGTTCAGAACCATTAACAGTGTAGTACTTTGCATTTATAGCATAGTTCTCTGAAATATTTCCATAGTTGCACAGAACAGAAGCCTTCCATTGGAAAGGATCAACTAAACTAATTGCTGGAAGATTATACTGTGAAATGAAACCATGCAGCCTCATTTCACAGTATCATCTTTGAGCTCATTGCATTCTGTTGAAATGTTTTCATATGTATACATCTCCTGCATGCCAAACATTATCAGAGGATTGACCCTGTATCTCTCACTCCCATGGTATGTTCCAAACTGCTGTCAAAATCAGAGGTATTAATAGCTTTAAAATTAAATAGCAGATGCATTATATTTAATTGGCAAACAAAATGAGATATTGAATCATGTATCTTCGTTAATCGATAGCTTTATTATTTTCCATATAATAACTGAAAGGATGTTACAAGACTCTTAAAACCACACTGGCAATCACATATCCACTACCTGAAACCACTTACTTTGTATTCTTACAAATACTGCATTATCTAACATATTCTTATGAACACACACACATGCAAGTTGTTTGTATATGTTTTAAATATTTACCCTGCCTTTTCCATCAAAGTGGCTTACAATGTTAAAGAAAACAATATAAGAATTGGAAGTAGGGAAATAGCACTTAGGCAACCAATTACTGAGAAAAAGCATGCCTGAAGAGAAAGTTTTTTGAAAGGCCTCTGCCTGGCTGTGGAAGAACAGCAAAGAAGGGCCAGCCTGACCTCCAGAGGGAGTGAATTAATTCCACAACTTGAGAATAGTGATAGAAAAGGCTCTCTCTTGTGTCCTCACTAAACAAACCTAGATGGAGAACAATTATTACAAGTACACTATTACAATGAATGTTATACACTTCATTGCCTAACCTTAGCAATAAACTTTAAAACAGAATTGACAAAGTAACTTATTACTTCAAATTATTACACTGCACTTCCACCCTGCCTTTCTACTATTAGGTACAATGGGGGGGGGGGAGTTAAAACATACAGTCAAGTAAAAACAATCATAAACTCAAGAACATCAACAAAATAAAATACAATATCAGCAACAAAAAGTTATTTACAAATCTTCAGCTTATTAAAATTATCATTGAGGCACAATAAAAATAGATAATATTTCATGGCAATTTTAAAACAGTTGTCTTTACATCCTTCCTGAAAGCAGTGAGAGTGAAAACTGATCAACAGTATCATCCAGGAGAGGTCCCAACTGCAATGCTACCATCTTGTCAGTTACATTAACCAGCAACGATATGTTTGAAATATACATATAATTAGTCAAAACATCATGGTCAAGTAGAGGTTATATGGAGGATTTATCAGGCTTTTCTTAGAAAGGAAGGAGAACCCTCTTGTAAGGAAGTGTTTATCACTACAACAGTCGGCATAACAATAAAGCTTACTATTTTTATCAGCATCAATGTGTTTAAAATTTCAAATATATTTTGTCAAATGTTGCTGTCTGTACCACTTTGCTATTCAATGATATTTATTTATTTATTTAGTTGATTTATATACCTCAGTATCCATCTAGGCTCTGGGCGGTGTATATAACAAGATGTACATAAAACCAGTTAAAATATATAAAAACCATCACAATTCACAATCATTAGGTTAAAAATAAAACATAATAAAATATATTACAATCAAATAGAGTTAAGTGCCAAGTCGAGATGGGACCGATGGAATATAGAGTGGTGGGAGTTATGAACCGGCTGTTGGGAAATCCTCTCTAAAATACCATGTCTTTAGGTTTTTCTTAAATGTTCCCAGCGAGGAGGCCAGACAGATCTCTGGAGGTAGTTCATTCCAGAGGCATGAGGCCACTGACAAGAATGCCCAGTTCCTTGTTCTTTCCATTCTGGCTTCTCGCAGGGTAAGGCCCTTCAGCTGATCAGTCAAAGGGAACGGGTGACACGGGATGTTCTCTGTGGGCAAAGGTGCTCTGCCAGGTATCGAGGTCCTAAACCATTTAGGGCTTTATAAGTCATTGTCAAAACCTTGAAGTCAGTGTGGAAACAGATGGGAAGACATCATTCATTAATATATTGGTACATGATTGGTGTCATTTAATTTTATAAATAATACATCTATCAAATAGTTCCCCAGCACCACTATTAGGATAGGTGGAGCCGTTACTCCAGATTTTGTATGAGGACAAAATCTGGGAGCTGCATAACATTCAAATCCCAGAATTTGAAGGATATGGTATTTTAAAGTTATATGTAATTTTACATTTTATGATTAATATTATTGCCAAGAACTGGAGCTGGATTTAGGCACATAGCTCCAGAAGCAGATTTCGATGCACCTTCAACTCTATGGCCATCTATGTCATAAAAAGGGGGTAAAACACATAGAAAAAAATAGTCTTGCTCAGGCAAAGTTAACATGGCTTCTGAAAGGATTCACCTTGCTTCACTTTGACTTACAACCAACTTAAATTAAGACCATCATCCACATACGGATTAAGTTTGTAAATTGAGATACCATTGTAACAGTTTGTAGAGCTTGGAACAGGATATGGTCTTGGCCAATGAAAATGACTTGAAATAGGTTCAGGATAGACCATCTGTCAGGAATACTTTAAGGGGAGTTCCTGCATGGCAGGGGGTTGGACTGGATGGCCCTTGCAGTCTCTTCCAACTCTACAATTCTATCATTCTGTGGCACCACGCTCTAACCCCTTGAAAACTGTTTACAAAGGGCAGGGTGAATGAGTTGAGTTGTGCAGTGGATTCCTAAAAATTGCTTCAAAATTCTTTTCATAAAGCCGTACTATCCATGTAAGGTTGATCCCAGATTGGATGTGGTTTAAAAAATGGCCATAACACATGTGCAATGTCTCCCACATTGGAGAAGAGGCTGCCAATGGCAGCACCCATCCACCTGGGAAACTTGCCACCCACCAACAACTGCACTAGCTGCCTCCATGCCAGCCTAGGGCTACTGCCGTCAACGTTCCCACCAGCCAATGGGCCCCACAGGCTGGAAAAAAACAAGGAATTTACTGAAAAATATTGACTGGGGGAAAACTGCAAAAGACTGAAACCGCAGTTAGTGAACCGCAAATTTGTGGGGGCTTACTGTATATATAAATACTTCATTTCCTTGCTGATTGATTGTCATCTATATTTTTGCAGTTTTTAAATTTAAATTATACAGATACACACTTTTCACTATTATTAAAACTGAATTTAATTATTAAGGTATTGAAGACATACTGAGATGCATTAATCCCAGGCTGCATACTGAATGCATCAGCAGAAACTTTAGGAAGATGAGAAGCTCCTTCTGTTTCTGCAGAGGGCTACAGATGCTTCAAAAGATCACATTCACAAGCTTAGCACGTATATTAAGTTTTAGGCATTTATAGATTTCATTCTTTTCCATACATACATAAGCACACACAGAGAGATACATGCAGAGATATATATGCGCACTATTTCTGTCTTGAAAAATAAATCAGCAAGGGAATTTTTTTAAAAAATTAAGCTATTACATAAATGTATTAAACCCATATGCAATGGATTAATGTCTTAAGAGCTCTAGCTTGGTCAGACATGGTTATGATAGGGGAAGGTAGGTTTCCGGATTTCAACATTCATTGCATGACAACATGATGAAAACCAATGGAAAATATTAGGGATACCATTGCTATATGATATTTTACACTGGGGTTGGAGTTGCCAATAATTATACTGTCTTACCCTCATAATGTTTTTGTGTTGTTAATTTTATTATCAATTGAAAATTAAGGGGAAATGTTTATTGTGCATGAGTTTGAGAGATATACTTGTAAAATATTTGTTATGCCCAGAGTAGGTCGGTCTAGATGATGCGGTATAGAAATTCAGTAAATAAATAAATAAATAAATAAATATTAAATAAACAGCATGTATTATCAAATAGATGCAACTTCTTGGCATAAAGTGTCTGCATTTTTAACATTGAGGTAGGAATCATGGCAGTGATGAACAAATCATTCAGCAAGGATTAGATCAAACCCCTGACAGTGAGGATGACAAGGAGTCATTGTCCTCCACAGATACTGACACCTCGAGGGTCCAAATGTCCCCTGAATTTAAAAGGCTGAGCTGTTTCCTAGCCATCACCTTTGTACAAATAAGGTACTGTATAATGCTTGTTTACTATTGTGAATTACTTAGCTGGAATCTGAAATCCTGTGTTCTCTTTTATGTTTTGAAAAGAAAATACAGACTGTTAGATTAAGTGGTTTATGGATCTACAGGGTGATTCAAAAGTCGCAGTACACCCTGTTATCTCAAAAGCTCTGCAGGAATTGGGAAACATGAATATTCCAGTAAGATATGTGTGAGGTGGCCTATCTTTTACCGTATGTACTGAACATGGGTGCCATCTTGAAGTTGGCCATCTTGAATCTGTCTTTTTTTTTAAAATGGAAAGGTGAACCGTGTGATGCATCAGATAACATCAGCATTTCCTGACAAGTTCATTCCTGCAAACAGATTTGAGGTAGAAGTTATGGTTCAAAAGTTATAACACATTTTTGTTACAGGTAACTGAAGATGACTTGGATCAAGGAGGAGAGAACTGAGGTCATTTTGATGTTGTGAGAATGACGTTTCTGTGTCATAGCTGCTGATTTTAACAACCACACCCAGAAAGATCTCCAATTTCACACAACACAGTCAGGTGCTTAATTTCCAAATTCCGAGAAACTGGGACTGTGGCACACAAGGCACAGAGTGGCCATCCAAAAAGTGCTACTGATGAGACAACCTCAACAGTGGTTTTAGCGGCCTTCATGAAAAGCCCACAGCGCAGCACATGACATTTGTCAGCAGAATATGGAATCAGCCGGTCATCAATTGTACGAATCTTTCATGCCCACGAATAGCATCCATTCAAGATTCAGCTACTCCAGCACCTAGTCAAGGCTGACCCAGACAGACGTATGCAGTTTTCCATGTGGGCCCTAGAGCAAGATCAGCAAGATCCCTCTTTTGCACAAGGTATCTTGTTCAATGATGAGGCAAACATTTATGTCAGTGGTGAAGTCAACCGTTACAACCACAGGTACTGGAGTGACCAGAATCCACACTGGATGAAACCTTCCAAGGTAATGGGTGACGTAAAAGTTATGGTGTGGTGTGGAATATGAGGTACCCATGTAATTGGACCCATTTTCATTGACCAGTACCTAAATGCTCAATGCTACCTGGAAATGCTGCAAGAAGTGGTGTTTCCCTCAGTTCTGAATGAA
The DNA here is from genome assembly GCA_020711275.1 of Calotes versicolor. Classification (NCBI taxonomy): domain Eukaryota; kingdom Metazoa; phylum Chordata; class Lepidosauria; order Squamata; family Agamidae; genus Calotes; species Calotes versicolor. The sequence goes on from JAIOUR011810730.1 coordinate 15,647, forward strand.
GATGGCAGCTTTCCCTCTTACTTTCAACAGGGCAGGGCTCCACCATACTGTGGAGCAGTTGTTCATCAGTGGTTAGATGGCCAATTTTCTGGTCATTGGATTGGCTGATGTGGTTCTGTGGAATAGCCACCCAGGTCACCTGATCTCGCACCACTTGACTTTTATATGTGGGGTCATTTAAAGCAACTCATATATGCAGAGAAAATAAGAAACAAATACCATCTCCAGCAGCGCATTGATGAAGCATGTACCAGCATTTCTGCAGAAATTCTTCTGTGAGTGCATGATGATTGGATTTGGCACCTTCAAATGTGCGTTGACCAAGAGGAACACCATGTTGAACGCATTAAATGACTGTCCTTTATGTAGAGCAGTCCAGCCTGTAATTCAGCAAAAATGTGTTGTTGCTTTTAACATAATTGCTACTTTGAATCTGTTTGCGGAAATGAACTTGTCAGGAAATGCTGATGTTATCTGATGCATCACACGGTTCACCTTTCCATTGGAAAAAAAGACATTCAAGATGGCCAACTTCAAGATGGCACCCATGTTCAGTACATACGGTAAAAGATAGGCCACCTCACACATATCTTACTGGAATAT
>JAIOUR011811286.1:0-10738 GCA_020711275.1 Calotes versicolor
GAGCTGTGACAGTGGTGATGTGTGGGTGGGTGGGTGGGAGTGGGTGTGGGTGTTTAATGTGTGTGTGTGTGTGTGTGTGTGTGTGTGTGTGTGTGTGTGTGTGTGTTGCCTTTTAAATGTTTTTTTAATACTTTTAAATCTTTTTTATTTGTTTTAGTCTTGCATGGGGGATTGCATTCAATTTCGTTGTACCTTGTGCAATGACAATAAAGCATCTATCTATCTATCTATCTATCTATCTATCTATCTATCTATCTATCTATCTATCTATCTATCTATCTATCTATCTATCTATCTATCTATCTATCTATCTATCTATCTATCTATCTATCTATCTATCTATCATCTATCATCTATCATCTATCTATCTATCATCTATCTATCTATCTATTAGGTTTCCAGGCTGCACCATCTAGGCCAAGCCTAATCTGGGCAGTGTACAATGTTAGTCAAATAGTCAGTAGACTGTTTCTTTAAAAATGTGCATTGTGAAATACTAGTTCTCTATAAATCTGGGCTATTTTTAATATAGATACTATTACAAAAGTAGGTACAAAAACAAACTGCCATGTGATCATGCAAAATCCTGTGGTGCTGTTCTTACACCGATGAAACAATTCTCTCTCCTAAGGACATATTGATGCTTCAGGAATGAACCAGCAAATATTCAGATATTTTCCTGTTCTATTTTCTCAGTCTCATCACACAGAGAGAGAGGGGGGGGGGAGAGAAAGAGAGGTCAAAAGTCAGTTGCTGCGGGATTTATCCCTCCTACATAAGACCCAAAATGTTAGCAAACTAAAAACAAAACTCTGGTATTTTGCACAACCCATTATATTCATTTCAATTTAAGACCCTTATATTCGAACCAAATAAAAAGGTTTCGCACAAAATACATTTGCATCCTTCTTACGGGTGAGCACAAAACAAAGGTTCACATCCCTGGCCCACATAATTGAAATTCACTGCTTTTCAGAAGAGTATCCATCAGAAGGGTGCACGTTTGTCTGAATCGTTTTAAAAAAATGAACCAGAGACAAGTCCAAATCATTGTCAGTCAGACAACAGTCACCACTTGTGAGTCCGCATCCCTGCCAGTAACTGTGAACAATTCAATATTAATGGGAATGTGTTTACAGATAACTGCGCTGTCAGAAGCTGTACAGAGAAATAATGAATGCAGAACTTAAAATAGTTTTTGAAGCGAAGGGGGAGGATGTTGAGTTCCTAACCTTATCTATTTACAAGATTTATATAAAACTTGTAATAGTGATCTGATGCCTAGATCAGGAGTGCCAAAGGTAGATCTCCAGATGTTTTTAGCCTATATCTTCCAAGAGCTCTTCCTGGCACAGGAAGGCTAGCACAGTCAGTGCTGAATCAGCAGAGTTTAGTCTTGAAGGCTCCTGGAATTGTAGGCCAAAACTATCTGGAGATCTACCTTTGGGCACACCTGGCCTAGATCAATCCCTAGATTACTGAAGGCACTTCAATAAGGCCTTCAATAAGGTTCCCAATGATATACTTGCAAAAAAACGTTAGTAGAGTGTGGTACATAATGCTCCTGTTACGTGGATTTGTAATTGGTTGACCAATTGTACCCAAAGGGTGATCATAAATGGCTTCTCCTCAGCTTGGAGAGGTGTGGCCAGTGGGGTGCCCCACTGTTCCGTTCTGAGTCCGGTGCTAGTCAGTATCTTTATTAGTGATTTGGATGAAGGAATAGAGAGTAGACTGATTAAATTTGCAGAATATACCAAATTGGGAGGGGTTGCTAATTCACTAGTGGATAGGATAAAATTCCAAAATGATCTGGACAGATTAGGGTGCTGGACCAAAGCTAATGGGATGAGTTTCAACAGAGAGAAATGTAGGTTCCTGCATCTAGGCAGAAAAAGTGAATTATATAGATATAGGATGAGAGAAACCTGGCTGGAGAATGCTGCTCTTTTGTTCAGTGTGAGCTTGATGGGTATTTATAGCTGTGGGATAGGGGTCCAGAAATGTTCAGTAGATTAGGTGTTTCCTGTGGTCAGAGGTGATTAAGGGTTTAACTGTGACCAGCGGGGATGATCTGTCTCTGTGGTTAATGAGTGTTGTTACCTGTTCTATTGTGTGAAGTGATCACTATGCTTGTGGTTGAACCTTTGTGGGCTGTGATTATATATATAATACTGGGAGCCAACCTTTGTTCATCTTTCGACTTTCTTCTTTTTTGTTAAATCTGTGCTGGTATTGAAGGATTACCAATGGCTTTCTTGTAAGTCTCACATAGCGATAGTTGGTGTTGTCCAGTGCTTCTGTGTCCAGAAATATGTTAATTCTCCAGTTTCTTTCAGGAAACTTCTGCTGCTGTTGTTATGTCTGTTGGACATGCAGAGCAGTTGTAAACTCTTTACTGTATTAGACTGCCAAGTATCTGGCAATGAAACCAAAGGTTGTGAGTTCGATTCCCCGCTGTGCCTCTGGGACAGCAGCTAGACTTGGTGCCCATAGGGTCCCTCCTAGCTCTGCAGTTCCAAGATGATAATAATTATGATGGTTTTGACAACCAAACAATAAATAATTACTCATCTCCTTGATGCCACATGAAAGATAAACCCACCTTCTTTTAGTGTGAGAGCTGAAAGCCACCTGCCTGGCTGATCAGCTTGAAGGAATAGACCTCACTCGTGTGCTTCTTATAGATTCCCAGCTTTAATTAAAGTAACATTTTGATAACGAAATTGCTCTGTGCAGAGAATGCACAGCAGAACAACAGCTGTCATGATGAGCCTGCCAGGGACTTGCATAACAGAATGCTAATGAGGAGAACTAAACTCACAGTGAATATCAAAATGAGAGTAATTTGTAATTAACATTTGGAAAAGTTATTCTCTGCTGTCTGCAATTGTAACACTTGGTTTTTAGGATGCTGACCTGCACCTTACCTAAATCATGGACATGGAATAAAAATATATTAAAAGGATTACATTCAAGCACTTATTTGGGGATTCATCTGAAACGCACCTGCCCTACTCTTCAATGCACAGCTGGGGCAGATCGGTTTGGTCTGTTTTCCCCAGTGATCACATGCCATAATCAATAGAGTGGACCTCTCCTCATTCCCCCAAAGAAACCATACCTGTACCTTTTTGAGCACCTATCTGGGTATTTCCTTTGGGTATGTGTGTGCAGATTGATGGAGTCTAATTTGGTCCATTTCCAGAAAGTACTATCACTGAGAATAAGTTACAGGAAGCCCGATTTATGCTGAATATTAGGAAAAACGTCTTAACTGTTAGAGCAGTAAGGCAATGGGTTCAATTGCCTCAGGAAGTGGTGAGTGCTCCAACACTAGAGTCAAGTAAGATAAATTGAAACAACCACCTAGTGGATATCCTTTGATTTCTATTCCTGCCTTGAGCAGAAGGCTTTATAGACCCTTTCAACTTCATGATTCAATAACAGACCAAAATTAAACAATACAGTTGTCAGATATGCCAAAGCTTTTTCTGATGTCAATTTCTAGGATTGTGAGGTGGCTTAATAAATGAGTTACTTCAGAATATCAGAAATCTAATAAATAAATAAATAAATAAATAAATAAATAAATAAATAAATAAATAAATAAATAAATAAATAAATAAATAAATAAATAAATAAATAAATAAATAACCCAAACATTTTCCTGCTCCATTGCTGCAAGTTAAAGAAAGTGAAATTTATCTATTTTTGCCTCCATTAGATCATCACTGGCTAAATTGTGTTTTTTTTAATAGTTTCTTTGAATTTATGTGAAGTGGCAATTGAAAATTGTGCTATTTGTGTTATTTCACAAGGAGCAGGGGAGGCGCTCGGTTTTCTGATATCCTAAAGAGACTCGTTTAACCACTTCATGATACTGGAAATAAGATTATTTGAGGTCCATACACCATTTGGATATGAGGCTCACATCAAATGCTATATTGCTTTTCCCCACAACCACAAATGACCCTATTAGTGACCCTATCACACCAAAAGGGGCAGTGTGGCTGCACCTGTAGTTTATGTAGAACAGCTCCATTATCCAAGGATGTACTATTTTGAAATATAGTAGTGAAAACATGGGGCCATCTGTCTATCTCTGTCAGCCACCCTTCTGTTTTGTTTCCACTTCCATAGTACAGTTCATGGTTTAAATAGATTTTGCTGCTCCTAGTAGTTAACAGCCCTTGGCTGAGTGATAAACTATTGTTGCTGACAAGGACCTATATGGCCTCAGGACTTTTAGAAGTACAATTGTCATAGGTCGGGTCACTGGATACTTTGCCTGCTAATTATTTTGAGTCTGTTCCAATTGAAGAGTCAAGCCCCCACCCCCATTTGTAACTTGCGTGCAATCCAAACAAGGTTACTTACTTTCCTGATACCAACAGCCTGAAAGTAAATGTGAATGGCACATCATTAAACCTCAGTCTAGCTTTCCTTTCCTACATAGGGTAAACCTCCCTGCAGAAGTTACAGAATATATTCTTTCTTTGTGCTGTACCTTTCATTTTGGTTCAGATGGCACTGCCTGGCTTGTTCAGTCTGGGTGATTCCTAGCATGGCTTTGTCTGGATCAAGTGAGGGAGGATCAATGTTCTGATTGTGCCCCAGTTTGTCTGGGAGCATATTGATCGGCATTTGGATTCACATGGCAGGAAGAGTTAAGACAGTGGAGTGAGTTCTGTTGCAATTTAAACCATGAGCTGGTTGATATGCCCCATTTATTTGTAATTTGAGAATTAGTACTTAACTTTTTAGTTATTTAAACATGGAACAGAATGAATGGGGCAAATTAAATGGCCACATAGGGGGGAAATGAAATGAAATGTCCATATCAGTACAACTGCATTCTTTGATTTCACAAAATACAGTTGTTTAAGTTACAAATTTTACCAGGTCAGATCCATAATGACTTCTTAATAGTTTTTTTCCCCTTGGGCGAGATATTATGCAGATTGAAGCCACTAAAACAACATATACATCATACTACTGAGATTATATTAGCACTTTCCTCTTTAACAGATTACAAAGTGAACACTTGCTTGGCCTGATCAATAGTCAACAATACAGAACAATTAAAGGAGGCAAACATATTTCCCAAAAATGCATCCCCAGTCTTTATCAGACTTCCACAGAGTTCTCCAAGTTAGTAGTGGCTACATGGAGATAATGAACAATTGTATATTCTACCATGCAACTACCACAGAGGTTGTATCTTGGCCAAATGCGTTAAGTGTACAATCCTAAACTCATTAACCTGGGGTTTAAGTTCCATTGAATTTACCAGAGCTTGGACGTCAACAGAGCTCATTTTACAAAAGTAATGTATTAAGTGATTCATCAGTCTGGTGACACCCCAGGTTATTATCATTATTGCCCCACATACAAAAAGACATATGCTAACTTGGTGGTTGCATCACTTATTGCCACTTAACATTGCCACTTGTTTTGGGTTATGATTATCTATGTCTGAGATAGTTTGTTTGCATTAGTATACAATGTATGTTTAATTTACTGTACACCACCCAGAGTAGCAATTTGCTAGATGGGCAGTATAAACATTGAATAGACAAATGAACTAAAATGAAGCACGATGGCCATGAGATGGCAGAAGGCTCTGTTATCTTCTGAACTGAAATGTATGTGTCCCACCCCTCTCAGAGCAGCTGGGAATCCTTTCTGTTGCTCCTACAGCATCCAGAACTCAAGAAACACTGCAAAAATATTTTTAAAAACCCTTAAATGGACATTTTAAAAAACCCACCAAATATGGTTTTAGGTCTGTCCTACTTTTGATTTTCAGTGCTTTTGTTTAGGAAAAAGAAGGATAATAACCTATGAATGATCCACCTGGACAAACTGGCTTCCTGATGTACCAAAGCTGACCACTCCTAGTACATGGGATTGTATGACACATCAGAGACTCAGAACTATGTACCCAATTCAAGCAAATATGGTGAGCTAAGCAGGCTTCTCTGCTTAGCAATGTGTGACCGAAATCTCCTATTCATTCATTCATTCATTCATTCATTCATTCATTCATTCATTCATTCATTCATTCATTCATTCATTGCCCATATATGTTACATTTGTATCTACTGTACATGTATCCGATAGAAAGATACATTTGTATGGTTCTCCAAGGACCTCAAGCAATGCACAGGTCTGGAAGATCTGGATATATTCTAACTACAACTGTTTGAAATGTACTACCTATGGAAACAGAAAGTGATGATGAGACATTGGATGTTGTTACTGTTATAACGTTAAGACTTGATTCTGCAGAAACACTGCAGAGAATAATGGATAAGGGAAACTAGCATTCCAAACTGCTACTTCATCATCACTTGTATGCAATTGTGGGCAAGAGGATATCTTAGTTCACTGCTGATGTGACAGACTATATATACAGTAGCTATATTTTTCTAAACAAGGATAATTTTTGCATGGGAAAAGAAGTCTATTATATATCCTCAGTGTAACATTGGGTGCAAATACACTTTCTAATTAAAGTTATATTTGCTGATCAACCGTTGCTTGTGGCACATCGTATCATATCATAGCTTGTATTTTGCTTTAATCACCACCACTCTCCATTGCTACTTATTGTCATTTCATGTGACTTGTAATATCTGTGGGAACAAAAATATTGGTGCGGGGGCTGCCCAAGACATTTTTTTTTTACCGTGGCATTCCCAAGCCACGGCCAAGTCCAGCAACAACCTAGACCAGTCTACAGCCAAGAAGGGCAAAGCCAGCCAAGTTATTTTGGCATCTGAGGCAGAAAACTTTAGGAGCACTCCTCCCTGCTCTCAGCAGTGAAAAGTACAGCAACAAAAGAGTAAATAACCAATAATTTACTACCCTTTTATAAGAGACAAAATCTGTTGCCTGAGACAGCCATCTCGTTCTGTTTGATTTATGGTCAGCCCTGACGTGTACCATATTCCAAATTAGATGGAATGTACTTCTTTGTTTTCTAATTCTTTCTCTCTCTTTTTTTTTTCTTTTTCTAAACAGATAGGATGTCTGTGTAGAAAAACTCTAAATTCTGAGAAGGCTGTTAGTTCTACAGTATGCATAAACAGATTGGCAATAAGGCATTTTACGTGAAGAAATTAGAACCGACTAGTTTATTGCCCTACAAATCAAACAATGTAAGCTAAGATTTAGTCATTGGGTGTGACCAGGAATCAGCATGTTCATACTTGCAGGTCAGACCAGATAGGTCCAGTTTGCCTAAGACTCCATTGACATGATGAGAAATGGTTACAATGGTGTTTCTTTGCATTTATGTCACCCAGACATTAGAGACTCCTCTCCCTACTTCATGGCTCAAAGATGGAATCCCAAGAAAGCTTCTCCAGAACAAAAGGGATCCCAAGGGAGCTGTGGATCCTTCAAGGATCAGAGGTGTGGATTGGAAACTTTTTATTCACAAAAATGGTTGACTTACAGTAAGCCATTATCAATCTTAAATGCAGTAAAACTCTGCAGCAGGACTTCAGCCACTGTTTAATTTCATTTAGCTTCCCCTCCCACTCTCCCCCCAAAAGAATAAACAATTGCACAATTTGTCTAGTTAATCGGAGCAGACATAAGCATCTAATAATGAAGTTTCCAAAGAGGATTTTGGACTTGAAGTAACATAACGAAATGTAGAAAAGAACAAACAGTGCTTTGTCCTTCCCACAGTCCTATCATTTTAACAGATAAAAAACCCTCTTAAAATTATTCTCATCACCTCCTTTCTTGAAAAGCCAACTAATTTTAAATGGCCTTTTAAACACACTAGTTTGGCTATGCATATAATAACATCCTTGCACCATACATAATACATGTACTAGGAGAAGAGGAAGGAGTAATAAGCTGTTTTTCTCAGATAACTGCAGATCATCTCTAAACGTGACAGGCCACTTGGAAGTCCACTCACACCTCACAACAAGATACAAAAAAGATCCTGAAAAAAATCTGAATTAAGGGCTAGTGGCTATGATTGTGGAGTCCAGAAATGTACAGTGAAGCACTTCATGTTTCTTTGAAAACAAGAACAGAGAGAGGAAATTCTGGGGGAAATGTACCAATTTCAGGCATGGTTGCACTGCACAGTTTAATGGGGGCATTAAGAAATTAGCCATGTTTGTTTCAACTCCTTTCGTGGCAATAATAAACATGGAATTCCCACATACACACCTCTGCCACAGAATTTGTCAGATTTATAACATGACAAATTTCTTTTAGCATACTAGTTACTATGGCACTGTCTGGTTTCAGATTGCATTCAACAGAATATCTGTGCATCAAAAGTAAGGTTTATAGTAACAATCAATAGTATAACCTTCTGTATAGTATTTCTGAATCCATAGTTTGATAATAATTCAGGAGTTTGGAACAAAGAATCCTTAGTTGTTAATTGCTTTGCTAATTATTTCAGTTTTTCCAGTCTTCTATTTATGAATCTTCATTTTGACAAGTTATTCATAACTCTGCACTTGATTCATTTAGACTCCAATTCACAGCTCTTTGTTTATAGTGTTTCTCAATATCATTTGGATACTTATGTTCTTACTCTTTAATCAGTTATGTCTTTGAGAATACTAGTCCAGGGAAGTGGATTTTTCCACAAAAGCTCACATTAAAATATAGAAATTAGTGCCTAAAGTACCACAGAATTTGTCATATTTAATTTTCTTTTATTTCTGGCCTTTGAAAATTCTGTCCTCTTATCTTATGACAGCTAAATATACTAAGAAAATATTTCATGAGGGATTTTTGCTAAAATCCTTTTGAAAATCTATGTGCTTGAATCTTAAATCCACCATTATTAAACAAAGTAAACTGATCTGTATAATCCTAGAGATGACAGAAGCTTTTGCTGTAAACCAAAAATATTGGCTATTTTTGACATATAATGTCACATTGACTATCTCCAGTAGTTAGCAGGCGGTTGACTCCAAGAAACAGGAACTCTACAGCATGGGCTGGATAACTTCAGGGGCAAAGTTATATTGCCTGCAGCAGCTTTTCCACTGCAGAGTATAAGAAGCTTTCAACCTGTAGACATAAGCATGTTGTGCATTTCCTACTGGCCTTCACTTCTAAACTGTTCTCTCAACTAAAAGGTTTTGACTTGACTAGACTGCTGTTTGTGTCTGAAACATTTTCAGGAGACAGACTTATTTTCCAAGCCTATAATAAATGCAGTAAGTTAGTGATTCGGTGATTCAGACAATCCATAAGGCTGATGTGAAATTGACTGCCAAAGTTTCTTCCTTAAATTTCTTAAATTACCTAAAACTTCAGCAAGAAAGGTCCCATTTAGATTTTAGATTAACTGCAATTTAGCATCAGTTAGAGAGAAACATTGAGAAAGAATCATTTAGAAAGTGCCAAAGCAGGACTGAAGTTAAATTCTAAGAGAACAAAAATCATTGCTGACAATGAAAACATAGAAATAAATATTTTACAGTATGTACCTTGGTTCAGTCATCAATATTCAAATCAATATTAGTGGTTTTTATTATCATTATTTCTAATTCTTGCTATTATTTCTTATTACATACATACATACATACATACATACATACATACATACATACATACATACATACATACATACATACATACATACAGACAGACAGACAGACAGACAGACAGACAGACAGACAGACAGACAGACAGACAGACAGACAGACAGACAGACATTTTGGAGATTGATCATTCGGAGGCTCAATTTAATTCAGAGTTAAGCTTTGTATGAAGCTGACACTAGGGCACACAGGTGCCCACTCCTGTGTGGAATTATATACATCCTCTTTATCCCACACTGCCCCATTCAATGGATGCCACATTCCACCAGGAGCCTTTCCCCCCAATAGTGCACCATTCTGGGAAAGTGTCCAGCCAAACCTGGTCCAGCCTCCCCATGAGCTGGTCAATAAGGCAAGGAGGTGGAGAGACACATCTGATCTTCTTGCCTATTTGGTCAGCTGATGGTGGAGGCAAGGCCAGGCTGGCTGGACACTTTCCTGCAGTGGCATGCCACTGGGTGCCATGCGGTGCCACATGGGCATCCAGTGAGTGGGCCGGCAGGATGGAGAGGAAGGCCATGGGGCCCATGAGTAAATTGTGATTATAGACAGAGTTGTTAAAGGTAAAGAAACTATAGATCTTGAAAGCTTATGCCTGAGGAAGGCTAATGCCAGAAATCTGTTGAGCTTCAGCTTCCAAGGACAAAATAAGGTCTACATTTTCTACTTGTCCACACATCCTGAGACTTCATCTCCCTTTTTTCATCTGTGCCTTTGTTCTAAGCCTGGGATCCTGCCTCAGTACAGTATCTGCCACTCTCTTCCTAAAGCATTGTCTTTTTCTAGAACAAACAGGCAGGGCTGCAGCAAACAAAGTGGAACTAACAGAGGCTAAAGGAACATGTTCAACTCTTACTTCACATTATGCCAAGTCCTAAGCCCAATAACTCTTTTTGGCCCAATATTTACCATTAGACTGAGGGAATCTATTCTTTCCTAGGACCTAAGGGGCATGTGGGCAACTCTGGAAATCCAAATGTTGCAGAGACCAATCACCGACAGCAAACATGTGTGAGAGGAGAAAGCGCCAACTGCAGAGTTACCACTTGACTCTACAAAAGGGATTCTGCAAGAGATCTTGTACCCACAGTGAATATGAATTTTTCTCTGTGATTGCATCCAGTACTATAGGGCAACAA
>JAIOUR011812396.1:0-10720 GCA_020711275.1 Calotes versicolor
TATATATATATATTTGAAAATGGGCTGTTGTATTGCTTCCATTTCCACAAGACTTAATATGCAAAGCATGGCCTCTCCTCACTGTTCCTTTCCATATGCTAAAATACTTTGGCTTTCCAAATGTCACATCATAGCCGCAAATGGCCCCTACAATGAGGCCCCAGTGATTGTTCTGTTTTGAAAATAAATGAATTGACAAGCATGCTCTTTATGTTGCATCAACTGTTTCCCTATTATATTTACAAAATAAAATGGGGAAGATAAAAAAAACAATAAAATACAAAGCTAGTCAATCTGCTTCCTTCATGCAGCCTATTAGGCAATTAGGAAGGTACACTTTCAGAACAGCATGGAGGGAATTAGGAACACAACTCTGATTAGCGCTAATAGGAATTGGGCATTTAATTCCCTGCGTACAGCTAGAAATGGATCTTAGCTGCTTAATAAGTGCCACTGCAACATTACATGTGATAAAGGCAGATCAATAAAAAGTATTTTAAAAAGTTAGTATGCAATTCCTCTAACCACAGTATTGGCATTAGGGACAATTTTCTAGTAATAGATTTAGTCCACCTCTGCTGAAACAGTAACAGAAGCATCTAGGAAAGCGAGAACGATATTCTACATTTCAATAAAGCTTGTTTGGAACCAACACCAATAAGCCTGTCAAACAGGGAGGGGGAAAATGAGGATTGCTTTCTTGAGGATTCCAGCATTCATGTAAACGTGAGTGGCATTTGGAAGAGTTAAGCCAATTGTCCCACAGAAACAAACTTGGCAGAATGTCTCTCATTTGTTCTTTTGGGGCAAGGGGAAGCCCAATGATTCGTGAGATTATTGAAGGAATGGGATGCTACTTATGCAGCTACACAAGACCCATGTGCTCATTTCAGTCATTATCCTGGGAAATTATTAGCAGCACTGTACTATACATTAACTGAGCATTTCAAATATGGCCACATGAGTCACTAGACGCCACTGGCTTGGTCACTGTTGGAATGTATGCATGTTGTTACTACTGGCACATACAAAACATCTGAAGAATATTTGATGCGCTCCACACTGGAGGAAATCATTTGTCCCTTGCAACATCAGGAATACTGGGGCTTGGTGGGATAGAATGAAGCTGTGATATTGAAGTCCTTATCTGACAACACACCTTGGTCTGAGGACATTTTTCACAACAGAGGCTTTGAGCCAGGGCCATAAAGGAAACAAACAAACAAAAAGATTGAAAAGTTCCTCATAATGGCATTGATGTGACAGAACACCTGCTCTACCTGAGTCTGAGAGTTGTGGAAAGCAGAGAGCATCTTGAAAGAAACAAGGAGACAGAGAACTCATGTTAAGAACAAAGACTGCAAGCCTTAAAACAGGGAATCAAACATTTGTCAGATCATATGGGGTGTACAACAAGAGAATGGGCCTGGCCTGGTATAGAATGAAGAGTTTTCCCAGGAAGGCTCTGTAGTTTCTTTTTTCCCTTCTGTCTTCTTGACTTGGCAGATCATCTACAAAACTCAGTTTCCATATGATACTGAAATATGTCTACACTAGGAGTGCAGCCTGCCAGAAGGCAGGCATGGTGACGGCTGCACAGGGCCCCCTCACCGAGCCCATGAATGGGCGCTCCGCCATGGTGGGCACCTGGCTGGCCTCTCCAGCCCCCTCTCCCACTCCCTCCCACCCTGCGGTATGGTCTCTGTACTGCCAGAAAGTTCACACCTATGTGATTTGTCAGTAGGTGTTACCTATTGACCAGTCATACAGGGGTGAACTTCCTTGCAGCACGGACAACCTTATCTCTTTATATATTGAGATGTTACTCCCCCACCCCCTGGCAGTAGTTTAATGATCCAAGTAGTAGAACAATGGGTTTTCCATTACTGCACCCCAGAAAAGCCATTAAAGCTGATGGTAGAGTAGGAGCTGCTTTCTCTCAGGTCTTTTGGGACAGAGGACAAGACAGCTGACAGTAGGTTGGATTAGAGATAGGTAACAACAGGTTCTGCCAGTGACAGCTGGTGCCCTTTGCCTTGGATGGGCTAAAAGCATAGCATGCTTGGGAAAAGAGAGGTACTCATATACCTATAGGCAAGCAAGCATTCACTCATGCATGCAGCATGAGGCAATATAGGCAGGGGGGACACAAACCCAACAGGCAGAGCCTTAAGTGCAGCAATCCCCTTATTTTCACTAATGAGTGTTCTGTCAATGGGTTCTGTTGTATTATGTGTATATTCTCTACATGGATTTCAAAAACTGATAGAATTTTAATTGCCTTGTTTTGAAGATGCTATTTGGAAGCTGTTTTAAGGACACATAGTGAGAAATGGTAGGCTGTTGGCTTTTTAAGAAAATCCCCTCATGTGCTGCTATTTTCTCCTACCTGTTCTATTCAACAACAGTAATCAACAAAGTTAACTACCATTTGCTTTTGCATGTTTTTTTTAAAAAAAGGTACTGCTGAAACCCAAATTGGAAGATCTTTTCTACATCTTGTTTCCTAATTGGATTTGGAAGAACATTATGATTTTAAGTTTGAATGGTTTAAACAATTTAAACATCACAGCAAATTATGGATACCGAAGACCAGAATGTTCTAGAATAAATAGAAGGGTGTAGAAGAAACAAACATGTGAACATATACCTGCGAACTAAATTATAGTGGCCTATAAAGTCTAAATTAAAACATATCTTATAAGATTTGTGTGTTATCTCTGAAAGAATACTCTCACAAGATTCTTTAACAATGTGGTTTTAAAAAATGCAGTTGTCTGTAGTTTGTACATAACTTGGATATTACCTGTTTTTCATTATCATTTCAAACTGATGCATTTTCTGCCTTTCTCCTAGCCTCCCCTTTTAATATAATGCAATGTGTTCCAGTTAGTTCCCAAATGAAGCTATTTCCTCACAATCATTTTGTTCTATTGATAATCACTATATACAGTAAATGTCTGGCTATACCTTTAATGTAGGTCATACCCTCATTAAATATCTGTAAGCTCTTGCTACATTAATATCTTTATACTGAAGGTCTTCAGTGATAATCAAACACATTTACCACCCCAGAACTGTAAATAGAGAAGCAACACTCTTAAAATAGTGGAATGATGTCTTTGGTTTGTCATGAAGTAAAGGAATGGCAGGGATTTGTTCCATGGTCTGGTCCTCTTAGCGTTGGTCTGATCACTATGAGATTTTGGCAGTTGCAAAACAGCCCATCTCTGTTTCACCCTTATTTGCACCTTTTTGGGTACCTGTCAGAGTTTTTTTGTGGGGAGGGGGTTCTGTTCCAGCATGTATGATCTCTGCGATGAAACTGAAGCAGTTGCCTTAAAGCAGGGATGGCAAACCTTTGGCACTACAGGTGTTTTGGAGTACAACTCTAATAGTCCTTAATTATTGGCAATATAAGTTAGGGATTCTGGGAGCTGCAGTCCAAGACATCTGGAGTGCCAAAGGTTCCTCATCCCTGCCTTAAACTGTTATTTCCCTTGAGTCATTTGATGATATGGGGAAACAGAAAGCTTCCTTGTATTTCTCTCCAGGTTGAGTGAGAGATAAGAAACAATAGACAAAGAAAGAAAGAAAGAAAGAAAGAAAGAAAGAAAGAAAGAAAGAAAGAAAGAAAGAAAGAAAGAAAGAAAGAAAGAAAGAAAGAAAGAAAGAAAGAAAGAAAGAAAGAAAGAAAGAAAGAAAGAAAGAAAGAAAGAAAGAAAGAAAGAAAGAAAGAAAGAATATCCCTGTGGGTAGGCTTGCTCATTT
This sequence comes from Calotes versicolor, assembly GCA_020711275.1. Taxonomy (NCBI): domain Eukaryota; kingdom Metazoa; phylum Chordata; class Lepidosauria; order Squamata; family Agamidae; genus Calotes; species Calotes versicolor. The sequence continues at coordinate 3,772 of JAIOUR011812396.1, forward strand.
AGATTAGGTAACATTTTTTTAAAAAATGAAACCTTCCTCCTGCTCATCCATCACTCATGTTTTATCTCTTGTTATTACATGATTCAATGGTGAAAAAGTCACCTGTTGTATTTGCTTACTGCTCATTATTTTTTATTACTTTCTTTTGTTCAAAATAAAATCTAAAAAAAAGGAAACAAAAAGATTCACATGAGAATTTTCAAACAAATCTTGGGAAATCCTTGCTTCTAAAATGGATGCCAACTTTAGTAGAGCTAAGGGACTATTTTTAGGATTGGTCTGCACATACGCCACATTCAGAGGAGAACATGACAAAAGAGGAAAAAAGACTGACTCCTCCTTTTTTAACCCTTCCAGGTATCTTTCCTTATGTAGAAAAATCCTTGAATAAAACACTGGTAGACTGAATTAATTAATAAATGATAAATAAATAAATATGTTTATTATCAGTAATCTAATTTTTAAATGTTATGCTGTTTATTGTGCACGTCAAAGGAATTAATTCAGTATAATTCAGTAATAAAAATTATTCAGTACTTCCTTATTTGCTTGTGTTATTTATTATTATTATTCAAAAATACCCGGCAGAGGCAATTGAAATTATACAAACATTGACTGGGATTACATAACAGATAAAAGTTTTAACAACAAAAAAGCCCCTAATTAACTGTTAAATATTGGCACAGTGGGTACATTGATATTCTTAATATTGTTGCTTTTTGTAGCTCTGTTGATGCTCTTTCTGGAATCTGCAACTCCTTATAATGGTTGTGTGAAATTTCATTGTTGTTGTTATTATTGTTATTGCTGTTGTTGTTGTTGTTGTTGTTAGTAATAGTAGTAGCAGTAGCAGCAGCAGTAATACTTCAGTGAAGTAGTACTGAAAACAGACTAGTAGCAGCAGTGAGTTACGGTCCCATGGTTTTTATTAGATAATCAGTCCCTAACAGATAAAAGGAAATTTCTATGGAAATGATTGAATGATACAGAAGGCAGTAAGGGTGCCTTCTGTATCATTCAACTCATATTGCTCTTTGGATTGCTTGTGGCATGGTCTAAGACAAGCTATTTTTTGGTAATCAAGCGAGCAATAGAGGTTTGGGAAGGAGCCTGAGCCTGCTCTGTGCCTAAATTGGGCCTTTTTGGTAAGGCGATTCTTTGTGGGAACTGTGGTGGAGCAAGTCCCATATGCACAGAAGAACTGCTGTAAGGAGAATCCCAATGATGCAACCCTTTCCAGTGCAATCAGATATGATCCTTTATTGCTGTCTGATCAAATTATGAGTTTCCTGTAAGTATAATTACATTAATTACATGTAAATTAAGACTGAGGCAAAGAAATTTATTTTTAAAAATGTCAAAGACACCTCAAATCACTTCAGTCGGAGCACATGCAGCAGCCGGGGTTTCCACCAGTTTCCAGCACGAAACATTTCGCCGACACCAGCCACCCCACCAGCTGAAATCCTATTGTGCAATGGCACAGACAGCGTAACTTTTGGATGCAAATGGCTGTAAGTTCAGAAATCTCTGTAGGCTCAGTCTAGTGTGCACCAAGTCCCATGACCTAATATGCAACAGTGAATGTCTGTGGGGATTTCTTAATGTGTAGAAATTTGCAGAACAGGATTTCAGCCACTGATTGCCAATGGCAGCATCTCCACCTTCCATACTGTAGAAGACAAAGGGCCATAGTTACATTCACAGAGCTGTATCAAGTAAAACATCCAAGTCAGAGTGGATTTGGGAAATTTTGCCAGTGCGGTGTTGTAACATTCCCCCAGGGGCGTAACTAAGGGGGAGGGGGACAAGCACCATGGACAGCACCATTATTCCCATAGACTTCAATGCAATGGATGCTGCTGTTCATGGTGCTTATCCCCCCCCCTTGGTAATGCCCCTGCATTCCCCTCCACCCCAGCAAGCTACAGTGTGGTTGGCATTCTCTTCCTTCAGGTGGTGATGTAATAGTAGTTATAATTTTTTACAACTGGACGGACCAAGATACCCAGCACCTTCTTTTAACCTTTTCAGAGGCTTCACTTCAAAAAGAAAAAAAATCAGGAATCAGCAATTATATCAGATATAAAGGACCCTGCTAGCCAGTGGCCAGTGCATCGAATAGGAGTTTCTCAGCACCATCTTCTGCGTTTTCTCTTTCAGGAAACTGTGGCTATAAGCCCCTATCCCAGAGAAGATATTACGATCAATTATATAAAAAGCCACTGAGGGTCCAGTAGAACCAATAGAGATACACTATCTTCTGTCCATTTCCTACTTTAGGTCATCCACCTTAGTCTCCATCCCATATCCAAACCTGAAGCCAGATTGAAATGGATCCCTTGGAGCTGAGAAGACATGAGTTCTAGCACCCTCTCTAAGAACAGAATATTATTATTATTATTATTATTATTATTATTATTATTATTATTATTATTATTATTATTATTATTATTATTATTATTATTATTATTATTATTAACACTACTTATAAAAGAGTTTTGAACATTCCACGTCTGTGGGACACAACATTCCACTTATGGAATGTTCAATTTAGTTCACCCACACTTCAGCCAATCAGGTGCACATATGCAAATCACACTTCAACCAATCAGGCACATATATGCAAATGCAGGCCAGGTCACATGGGAACATTGGCATGGAATAGGAAGCAGGGAGGCCAGCCAACCCATGTGTCTGTACTTGGCTTTTTAAAAAATTGCTGGAGTGGGGTATGGCAGTCTATACTCCTAGTACGGTAGATATCTATATCTATAAAGAGGTAGTGAGGAGATTTGTCCGTGTTTCTAGGAAGTTCACCCCAGATTTGCTGCGGAAGTGGCGTCGGCGGCCCGCCGCAGAACCTTGGGGGGGTTTCCACCACCACCACCACCACCACCACCCCAGCAAGCTACAGAGTGGTTGACATTCTCTTCCTTCAGGTGTTGATGTAATAGTACTTGTAATTTTTATACTTAGGTCACAGGACAAGACTTCAGATTTCCAAATTAGAAACAGACTGCCTTTCCCCTGAGATTTCAAGCAACTTCCTTTTTCCTGAGATTTCAAGCTCAAAATCTCAGATCTCCGGTCCTTTCTTACATCATTAGGGTAGGGCCTTCAGATACTACAGGATGGAATCATTGTGAACTATAAAGTGTGCCAGCAAAAAAGCCACCATTTGCAACAAATGGTGCTTCTCCACCAGAACATGGTGCCAGTTCACCACAAAAAATGAAGCGACAGTCTCCACCAGAAGCAGGATTGAGAAACTCCTCGCTCTAGGGGAGTATAACTGAGACAAGCCTTTTCCCCCTGGATGCCTCCAACATTTTTGTCACAGTTTTACTGCTCTTTCTTTGTCTCCATTCCAGATAGTGGAGAAGCGATAACGCATGTTATATTCCTTTTCTCCTTGGGAGACGAGTACAAGAAACCCCTTGTTCCCTAAAAAAACAATCCCCTGGGCGCAGGGAGAGAGAGCCTTGTTCCCTGCCACACAGTAAAGTTTTCTGCCACTCATCGGAAACCCCCATTCTCTCCCCCCCTTTCCCTTGAATGCAAGGGGGTCCATGTTGCTGTTGCCTGTCAAGGGTTACTGGCAGTTAACCCCTCTCCCTACTGCTTTGAGGAGAAGGAATTTCAGTTTACTTTTCCTGGTTGTGAGTGAAGGGACTGCTGCAGAGAGTGAAGAAGATCATTAGATGTTGAGTGATTTATGGCTTCCTCTTGTTAAACTCCTTCTGATGCTTTCCTTTTTCACTGAGTTCCCTTGTGCTTAGAGATTTTTTTTCACTTTTCTCCTTGAAAATGGCTCCTATTATTAATTTGGAGTCAAATTCCAAAGTACAAGAAACCTTTGAAATTTGTCTCAGTTATGGTCGTGAGGACAGAGTGTACCTGCTATTTTTTTCAAGGGACGTGGGGACACATAATGCAGTTTAAAAGTCACGTGAATCTTGAACAGGCTTATATTTGTTCAACTTATGAACCTCATTATTTCTACATGCAGAAAGCTAGAAAGGTGCTCCATTCTCTTCATTGTCCAGTGGAATGATCTCCCTAAATGTACATATATACCAATTCTGTCTCCCCAGTCCCTTCCTATTGATGCTCACTAATTATTTGCCCTAACAGAAACATTTTGATATATCATATTTTTTGGCATATAAGACACTCCTGTTTATAGGACACACCATTATTTTAGAGGAGGAAAACAAGAAAAACTTTCCCCCTTATTTTCCTCCTCCTCAGGGGCAGATCCGAGGCTCTCTGCAGTTGTCCTGGGCCTTCTCTGGCCCAGGGTGGCCATAGGGAGCCTTGGATCTGCACTGCACAGAGCCTTGGATCCATGCCCCGCAGCTGCGGGGAGCCTTTACCAGTCCATGATGGCCGAAGGGCATGGTTCCAAGGCTTTCCACGGCCGTCACTGAGCTTGGGAAGGCGCACGGCGGCTGTAGGAAGCTGCAGATTGGGACCGCGTGAGCATGCATAGCCACATATTGGGGGCCCATAGCGATCACTGGGCCCAGGACAGCTGAGGGCCGTGATCCACAGCTATACGTGATTGCACGGCTACAATCTGTTGCTCCCCGCAGCTGCCCTGGGCCTTCCTAGGCCCAAGGCAGCCCAGGAGAGCCCTGTTTAGGCTCTTCCCAGCCAGCGCTGGGCCTCGGAAGACCCAGCACAGCTGAGGAGAGCCCCACTTTGGCCCTCCGCAGCTGTCGCTGGGCCTTCCAATCCCCAGGGCAGCCGGGGAAAGCCCCAGAGCAGTGGCGGGAAAGGAGCAGCGGCTCATCAGAAAGATAAGGAGGCCATGGGAGTGGAGGGGACCACAGAGAGGGGGGCTTGTTAAAAACCTTTAGACTACACAGAGATTTTCCCCCATTTTTTGGGGAGGGGAGTGCATCTTATAGGGTAAACCCACACATGCAGTGAGACCCAGCATCAGCTAGGGATAGAAAGAAGTGGGTGCTCAGTATTTAAAACTACCTTGTTTCATATGAATTAAACTGTTTCCTCCTTCAAATACTGAGATTTGTCTCCCTACCTGGAGAGAGAAAAATCACAGCAATTTTCTAAAATTTTCTAAATTTTTCATGCCACAACTCTGATGTCCTTCTGCAAGCAGGCAAATACCTGCCTCTTCAAGCAAACTTTCCCTGAGTAATGGACCCAATATGGGGATTTCCATTAGGCTAGTTCAACACTGCTCTGACTGCCGTTGTAAAACTACTGTAACCCACTCTTTTACTGTCTTTCTGAACATGCTACCTCTTATCTATCACCATTATCATTCGAATATTGTACAAATTTTGTCTAATGAACTGTGATGTACCAACCGCCATCAATTTTGTATTCTGTCCTCTAATATTGTAAGCTGCCCTGGGTCCTCTCCGAGGAGAAAGGCGGGTTAAAATATGTTAAATATGTTAAATAAATAAATAAATAAATAAATAAATAAATAAATAAATAAATAAATAAATAAATAAATAAATAAATAAATAAAAACTCCGGGCAGCACCTTGAGTCCTACGAAACCCAAGCAGCTTGCCAATTAGGACTTTCTGAGGTCCCTTTAACTAGATGAAAATTCTTGCTACTCCGTTTTCCCAAAATGAAAATAAAAGCACAAACTAGAAAATATATTCAGAGAAAACTGTAATGAACAACAAAAGGGTCTGGTGTGTACAGGAGTCTGTGGACCTTTTATGAGAGGATGAGACTTCACAGATAAAAATCAAAATGTATAAATGCAGTTTTAGTTTATTATTCTGAAAGATTGCACAAGGTCAGCACATAGATAAACCTCTTTTGCAAAGTGTCCTACCCCTATTTTTGTCTGTCAGAATCATGAGGCTTCTAAGAGGTTAAAAAAAGGAAAGAAAGAAAGAAAGAAAGAAAGAAAGAAAGAAAGAAAGAAAGAAAGAAAGAATCTAGAGTAATAAATGTAAGAAGGAACATATTTTGGTCTTCCAAGCTAAGGATAATGTATGATGGTTTCAAACTAAACCTGTAATTGCCAGTTTGGTTATGTCCAAATGTTTCTATTAGGCCAAATAATGTTTTATGAGGGATATTTTTTGTAAAAATGGCTCAACTACATTGACTAACTCTTGAAAAACATTGCACTTGGGATTTACCATAAACCACAGACTTCACAGTTTTTCACTGTTCCTTTCAAATGTGTCTCATATTTCTGCTCTGAACCTCTGGAGAAAGATAACTTTGTGTATTAAGAATGCAATACATTACATTTCACATAACTCACACTGTTAACCTACGTCTGTGAAATAAATCAAATAATAAGTCCCATTATCCGGTGTGATGTGATCATTCCCTGAAAGCAGCAATTTTCTATTGTAATACATATCTTTAGAAGGGGAAAGTTAAAGCTGCTTTGGGGGGAATAAATCTACTTCTGACTTCTGTGGATTTAAGTCAGCACATGGGGGCTCCATTCGTGTTGCTTTTGGTGTTATATTTGCTTCTGACATTCCAACTCTCTGGGTGTTTTAAAATCCTAGAAACCTAATGCCAAATGAGATTGACTAGCTGAAGCTAGTGGCGTTTAAACTATGTTGTATTTAATTATCTTGAAGAACAAGGTTCTGAGTTGAGGCGATCACAAGTCCTGCTTTCGCATACAATGGATCTGTGAAAATCAGACCCATGTATCAGAGCACACTCCGGTCCTTGAGCTCAGTGCATGTGCATTTCAAAGGTGTCGTGTAACAATGAGCAGAAGATCGCAACCAAAATAGATTGTGGTGTGAAAAGTGATTTGTCAAAATTAATGCATCTGGCTGGGAGACGAGTATGTAAAACTACCGAAATAATGTCACTGTTTGGTGAAAGAAAGAAAAAACACACTCTTCCCATATGAACTTAATGGTGATGTCAGGGAAGCTGTCCAAGTACAGGGACCAGTAGTCTAATTTTTTGAGAA
>JAIOUR011813506.1:0-10724 GCA_020711275.1 Calotes versicolor
TGGTCTAGGGTAAGCTGAGCTCCATCTTAGTCATTGGAAAAGAAAGTTGCCCTAGTCCTTGCTAGGGCCTGATGGCAACCTGTCTCAGCCCATGAAGTGTTCCAAGCTTGTTTGGAATACAAACAAAAACTAATGCACATGCCTAATGGGCATTAGTGAAGAAGTTGCCACAGATTGTTGCAGTCATGTGTCTGCTTGTAGGAAAAATCCAAATACCAACCACTACAAAAGTCTCCATAGTCAGTGATGGTATTTCCAGTAGTAATGTATGGTTGTGAGAGTTGGATGGGGGTGAACAAGAGGGATCCATGAGCCTTTCATCTCGTGTCCCCCGCTTCACAGAGGATTGCTTTCCCCGGCCCTGGTTCTTACCTGCAGCTCACATCTGAGGCACCCACTTGCTTGTGTGATCGGATCCATCACTAGTCTGCTTCCCCCTTCCCCAACAACATCCACACTGCACCTGCTCCCCCATCCTTCACATCACCTGGTGAATTTGGAGGATGGAGGGGGAGACAGGAAAATGCAAAAGTGGAGAAGGGCAAAGCAGACAAGGCTGAAGAAACAAAAACTCTAGGACACAAAGGAAAAAAAACTGGAGAAAATATGTTAAATAAATCTGGTAGTAAATATTAAGATTATAACAACTCCAGCAAAAATGAGTCTTTGTGTAGAAAATCACGATTTAAACCGAGCCTTAATCACTAGTGATTTAAATCGTTTCCACCCTGGCTGCTATACAGTATATGAATGTGAGCATCATGGAATCAAGTCCACTTCCTCAGTATGGCATTTATTTATATACATGGTCTCATAATCTGACAGTGGTTGGTTAGGAGCAGTGGTTGGTTAAGATTCCTGCCCTGAAATGTTTTGAGTGGTCAGTTGTGCGAAGAAGTGGGGAAGGGACATCCATGCTCCTGCCTAGACTTGCCAAGTCGCCTTGGCTAGGCAGGGAGAAGGAATGAGTGGCACATGACGTTTGTGCTAATCTCAAGTCTAACTACTAGAAGCTGTCTCTCTGATTGTTGCCAAAAGATGCAGTGGTTTACTGTATAAACCTTTTTTTATCAAACACACAGTACTGTTCCTTTACAGGTATTTACAGATGGCATCACCAACAAGCTTATTGGCTGTTATGTGGGTGAAGGAATGGATGATGTTGTCCTTGTTAGAATTTATGGAAATAAGACCGAGCTGCTGGTTGATCGAGAGGAAGAAGTGAAGAGCTTCCGTGTGCTGCAGGCCCATGGTTGTGCACCGCAGCTTTACTGTACCTTCACCAATGGCTTGTGTTATGAGTTCATGCAAGGAGAAGCACTGGATCCAGAACACGTTTGCAATCCTGAGATATTTCGGTAAGCCCTTCACTGCTGCATTGTTTCTGATTACTTTGTTTCCTTGGATTTTTGTCAATAGCTCAACAGTAATGTAAGAGTAATCAAAACTGTATATTCCATTGTGCCTGCAGATGGCATTCTGAAAAAAAGCATTTATTGTAGATGAATGAATGTTTCGGTGAAGGACGAGCCTTCAAGTATAAATCCTATAGTAACTTTTTTGTTGAAAACCCTTTTTGTTGAAACACTAATGAAACCCAGCCATTATTCTGTTTTCTTAGCTAAACTACTGGCCTACATTCTGATTATGTCATTTAAATTTTATTACTGTGCTCTCTGACATGCTTTTGTCACACTCTTCCAAAAGCCATTCACATCTTTCTGCACACTATGGGTAATTCCTCTTCAGTTTTTAAAACTAATTTTCCGTTGTAACATCTTTTCTGCTTTCTTTGACCATATTTAAATTTTAAAAGTCTTTTCAGGTTTTCCATCCAAGTAAAAATTAATTTTTAAAAATACTGTATTCAATAAAAATAATTAAAATCAAGCCTGCCTTCTCCAGGATTCTACAACACTTCAACTACTAGGTGGTATAACACAGGACCAACAGGTGGAAACAATAAGGTGTTTTCATAAGGTCAATCAGGCGTTACTAAGTTTTTGTCCATCCTCCTGGTTCATTTAGATGCCCAGTTTCCCATCCATATTGGGCTAATGCAGATTTGTCTTCCCAGTGCAATATGATTCAGCCAGTCTGTCCAAAATATGTGGGACCACAAGAACATGGAATCTCATACATACCTGGCACTTTTAAACCCAAGCTAGCCTTTACAATTTGCGAGCACTGATCTATCTTGAAGGGTTTGAAATCAGTTTTAATTCTAGATTTCCGTAATTATCTTTCAAGACAGTTTGATACAGTGCTGCAAAAAGGCAAGTTTGCAACACCTCTCATTAGATCCTCTTGGAAGTTCTCTTTACTTTCCTTGTTCTTGCTTTATTGCCTGTTTGCCAAAATATTGCCAACTCTAATCCCTCCCACCCCAGCCATCCACAAGCAGCTGTTACTTCTTCTTCTTTTTTTTACATACTAGCTGTTACCCAAGGCTAGGCTTGCTCAGATTAGGTTTTCTAAAAGCCCTTTCACCTCCTCCCCACTTGCTCTGCCTTAAAAGAACCCATCCTCACCTTGATATGTGTTCTTGGCTCTGCTACTGAGCCATTTCCTGATGCACAGTGGCTCTATTGGGGACTGTAGGCTTAATTTGAATTTCCAGCTCCAACCCAGACCCTTCCAATTGGCTGGCTCCCATCACATGGAGCAGGAGCCAAGATGGCCGCCCAGGAATGCCTTGTTGGCTATTTTATAGTTATGGGAATAGGGCAGTTTAAAAGGGAAAATATAAATTCTGTTTAATCCCTTTCCCATGGGAATTTTCAGAAATCCAGCCTTATTCTCTACAACATCATAAAAGTATATTGTCAGAAGCCAGCTGATAATTTATGGCGTGGGGGAGATCTCTAGTTAAAATCACTGCAGTCTTGATATGGTGCACAAAAAGATGTCTCCCCGTCTGCACCCAGATGAGCCCTTTTTATTCAGAATTAGAAAACACAGTATGACCTATAACATCACATGCTATAACTAAACAAATCGGGAGTATTCTACTACATAAGCGCAGGCACAATTGCTATCTCCTACAGGACTATGTCCAGATCTAAACTATCCTATCTACTTCAGGTTACATGGAAGCATCCTTATAAGGCAAACAGTATTTTATGTTTCGTTTCTCTCTAACGGCAAACTAAGTTTCATGTTCATCTGAACAAGCGTGCTGTGGCACATGAGATAACAGACTCCCACAGTATATTCCTTGGGCAATCGCAGCTTTCTGTGTCCAAGGTTTGGTCTGAGTCGTGTGTATATGTGTATAAAATCGCTTGCTACCTCCAGAGTATCTGGAGCTCTTCCAGAATTTTCATGGTGCTCCCTCTACCCTTTCAGGTGTGACATTATGAAACAATGCTATTTAATATATGTACATATACAAAGAAGTATTAATCAATGTTATGTTGACGTTTTAGTATCGTATGGTTTGAGTGTGGTCAGTAGAGCTGTTTATAACTGCTCATGTCAGAACTCTTGATGTTTGCATAACTTGGTGCAGCTACTTGCAGGATATTGATAACATGCTGGGACGTGTCTTTTACTTGTCTGATGACAGTATCTAATTGCAGAACCAAGTTGTGCTCCAGAACTTATTCAATTAGTTATTAAGTAAATCTTGTGCAAACATCGGTAGAAATTTAACTGTAGTCTCTTTAGGGGAGAGGTGGCCACACTTCTTCAGCATGTGAGCTACTTATAAAATGACCAAGTCAAAGTGATCTATGCACTATAAAATGAAAAACATTTATTTATTTATTTATTTATTTATTTATTTATTTATTTAATTTATAAATATATTGCATATTCTTTATTTGTACAATACATGTTGATGTATCTTGCATAACTCCATGATGCTCAATACAACTCTGTACAATTTGTCATTAACATTACTTGAAAGCAGTTATTAAAAACACTAAGAACAATCAGAAAAATATCCCAGGCTGTCCTGGGATAGTAATTCCAGAGTAACTGGAATTCATTATGTTATGAGCTCCCGGGGATTGATAATTTATTAATCTCCTATAAACATATTTTAAACAAATACATTGTAGTTAGGTGTTCTCAGATTCTAGTGTTATATTTAGTTATTAGATTTCTATATTGCCCATCTGAACCCTAAGGTCCATTTAGGAAGCAAGTGCTCACTCTGTTAAGTTTCCCCATACGCTTAAAGTTATACACCTCTCTTTTCTCCTTACCTTTTTTGCAGATAATTTAGCTGAAATCCTGTTATGTAGTGTAGCAAATGGCAAATGCAATAAAATGTTTGAATCTGATTCATTGAGCCTTGTCTAGTTGAAGCCATTTTGAGTTTTTTCTTAGAGAAGGTGATATTAAGAACAACGGTTGCATTATAAGCAATAAGTAGTATTTCTGAAGCAAAACTAAGAGTTGCTTAACAGATCAGTGTTAGTTATAGATAAGACTGAAGATTTGGCAAAATGTGATGTTGAATGATGTGAAAATGGTCGGCTACGATCTTTTCCTGCAACTGCATTTTTTGAATTGCTACCAAGCCTAATGTGTTGCCACAGCCTAACTTTGCTATCTGTTCTGGCTTCCCTGCTGTGACCTGAAAACCATTATTTAAACAGGTTGCTCTCTTCACTGAACAAAAACTGAAGGAATATTTTTTAATTATAATGAAACTTTATTTTTATATATTTCCAACTTTCATTTCTTGCAGTCTAATAGCAAGACAACTTGCTAAAATACATGCTATACACGCACATAATGGATGGATCCCCAAGTCTAACATGTGGCTGAAGTTGGGGAAATACTTTTCTCTTATACCAACAGAATTTGCCGATAAGGAGTTACAAAAAAGGTAGGTGCCTACAGCAGGGATGATCATCTTACCCAAGCTAAGAGCAAGTTCAACTAGCTTGGCAAAAATCCAGCTGCATTTCTATCTTTTAATAGTAATTTAATAGTAACTGTTCCAAGTTGGTCAATGGCTAAATATTCTTTCAGGATTTTTAAAATGTTTTATTTATTTATTTATTTATTTACAAATATTTTTAGCCGCCCCATTACCAGTTGGTTTCTGGGCGGCTTACAAGTAATAATAAAACTATTAAAAACATCATTAAAACATACAATTAAAATGTTAAATCTTTTAACTTTGATGGAGTTGATCGAGTCAGCAAATACTGAGACGAAATACTCCTTGGTTTCTGACTGCTATTTAAGCTGGCACTGTAACTGCCAAACAGTCATTAGAGAAAATGACACACGGTCATTTAAACCTATAACATTCTACTCCTTAACACTCTGTGTGGCACTGTGCTGAGTTTTACATGTGTGCAAGCAGTTGCCTGACATGCAAATAACCAAGCTGTTAGAAAAAGGTCCAATGGCAAGTTACCCATCTGGCCTACCTCTTGGTCCTACATGCCTTTACTGGAACTCCCCCAACTGCTGGATGCAGCTACTTAACTGAATTGGAACTTAATTCATTCTAGACTACCCTATTTCCATAATTCATACTTTAAAACATTAGAATGAAAACAGAAATTTACCATAGGTAAAGTAGTCTCTGTGCCTACTGAATGCAGGGTTGTGTGTCCACAGTTTTCTTTCAGAATATTTCAAGTTCTGAACATTTTGTGGAATGATTAATCCTTTATACCTTTTTAAATTTGAAAGGTTTCTAAGTGATATTCCAAGTCCTCAAGTCCTTCAGGAGGAAATGGCCTGGATGAAGGAGAGGCTGTCCAACCTAGGCTCCCCTGTGGTACTTTGTCACAATGATCTGTTGTGTAAAAACATTATCTACAATAGAAAGCAAGGTAGGTATTGAACACAGCTGTAAGTAACCTTTAAGGGTTGTTATGTATTACCTAATACACAGCAGTAGCTTGTGGTGGGTGGTTAAGTTCAATTCTCTTTTTTAAAAATGTTTGTACTGTTTGTAGTTTATCATTTATTGCTTGATGCAACGTTGCCGTGCTGTAGCAAGCTGTTGTATAAATTTTAATAGCTGTATGTTACTTAATACTTAAGGGTTTGCAAAAATACCCAACCCAATCTAATATTCTACTATGTTGACAGTAGAAAGTTCAGGGTGAAGTGTTGTCTGAACTCTCCTTGATCCAAACTTATTCTTTCAACAGCCTTGGGAGCAAATGTCTCCAGGTTACTGTGTATTATCTCTGTATTCTGATTTGTCAGATATGTTGATGACACCGAGGAATTCTTCATGGTGAAGTATCTGGAAAGATACTTTCCAAGGCTCTGTTTATATCCTGCTGATGAGGTACATAGGTATCTTTAAAGTTGAAAATTTGTTTGTAAATATATTTGAGGTTGGAACTACTCTGGAAATGGGTTAATTAGATTTAATTTTATTATTATTTATTCACTTTTTTAAAAGAATGCTGGGTCCCTCTGGGGAGAAAGGCGGGATATAAATAAAGTTTATTATTCTAAGAGTAGAATTATCTGTTACTTTAGTTCCAACATTTCTTGCTGAGTTTGGAGGTACAATCAAGTTTGGCTATTAAATGATGCATTAACTAGTGCAAGTTATATACCAGCCTTGGGAATGCATGCTTCCTCCTTCTCCAGAGTGATTTTTCCTCTCTTCATGGTGTTCATCATGGTTTTTGTATTGCATGTGCACAAATTTAAGTAACTATGTTATAAATCAATTATGAAAGCATAGTATGAAAGTGATGATGTTTATGGAAGAACATTACAGTACTTTTTAAATTGTGTGATTCAAATTATAATTAATGTTGCAGAAGAAGAGGGAAATATTTAGAATGTGAGGGAATGGTGGAACATGCATTCTTTAAAAAAGCATGGGTCTGATTTCTAGATCATGGCTTCCAGGGAGCCATTATGCCTCACTCTTAGTGGTGTCTCAGTGGAAGCAAATTGGGATGTTGATATTGCAGAGAAAGTAGCACTCGGGTACTGCAGAAAGAAAGTTTCAAAGAATGTTGTGTCTTGAAACAGATGCTTGTTTTATTTGGCAGTAAAGTTAAATGTATGACCATAAATAAATGTTTAGTATAAGAAATCGCAGATATAGCTACAGATTTTTTTAAAAATATATTTTTCTGCAACTTTTCTGCAACTGCTATGATGTGAATACCTAGGCAGTCACGTGCCTTGCATTTTGCTAGTCCAAATAGTTGTAATAAGCACTTTGAGCTGAAACAAGTATTTTGTGTATTATACTATACATCTACATGTGTTTTACACAGTCAAAGTTTTTAATTGTTTTTACAGTTCTACATTTCAATTGATCAAAAACCTACCAAACACTTTTAATGAAATAACACAAGTGGAATTGTGGCTTATCCCATTGATCTGTGAAGTTCCATTCCCTGCCCAGAAGTTAACATAGTATCTTGTGGCTCTTCTGCTGCAGTGTCTGCTTCCACAGTGTCTTTTACTCATGTGTTTAAAAATCATTCCTGAAAATACTGAGTAACTTTAAGGTCCCAAAATATGTCTGTGATGAGATATAAAAGTGCTTGATTCAAATGAGAATCATTTCCTTAGATTTGAGGAGAATGACTGTTCGGTAAGGACCCTTCTCATGGGGGAACTTTTTTTAAAGTGCCATGACAAAAAGTTCAGAATTGAACACTCAAGAGTTTCAAGGCTTGACATGTGTTCTTTTGAAACATATCTGCTGTCATTTTGTTTTGTAAACAGAGTGGAGAATAAATCAGTGAGAGCAGTACATCATTTATGAGCATTTCTACAAAAACCAGTGTGTGAGTGTTTAGTATTTGGGAAAAGGGAGGGGGAGTGGGAGAAATCTCAGTTTGGAAAATTGTTTGCATTAAGTGTATGTAGTAACTAGACTGTATCCGTTAAAGATTAAAGTGTTTAAGGATTGCAGCACAATACATACACAGTAAGGACAGATGTCAAGTGGCTATGCTTCTATGTGATAGTGGCTGTAAATAAATGATGGGCATTACTATCATTTGCTAACTCTCACTTCCAAGGCATCTTGTGCATTAGCTGTAGTGGTGCTTAACTCTTCTGAAGTGCAGAAATGTTGAGCATTGCTTTAATCTTGGAGTATTTAAATTGTGAGTAATATACTAAACTGTGTATTGTCTTGTTCTGGACAACAATGTTTGTAGAAGTGGTACAAAGTATTAGGAGGAGGAGGAATTTACCTTTGCAGTGGAAACTCAGCTTTAACTTTAACTTAAGCCAGACATGAAGTAGGACACAAATTCTTAAATGATGCTGTTCAAATATTATTGACATGTTTAAAGTGTTTTGCAAGCTATTTGAATAACACGAAACATATTTCAAGGATGCACTTTGCTCCCTCCTGCAGCAATTCTCTTTCTCTTTTTGACTATTTCTTCCACTTAGAGCTTTTACTTTATTGATGCAGTCTTTAGAACTAACTAATTATGCCACTTTATCAAATTTCCATTTTGATTCTATCTCTGTTGAAAGTGGGCATCTGTTCCCTGCTCAGATCTTAAAACTACGTAGACAGACTTTGCTTGATGTGTTGATGATGACTCCATCTGTCTTTAACTCTTAAGGGAAAATACAGGTATATAGTCTTGTCTCCCTTATCCCCCACCCCTTTATGGTTATAGTCTGCTTTTCCTCCAGTGTGTTCAGGGTAGTTTCCTGGCTTTCCTCCCCACCCAGTTAATCGTCACATTAGTCCTCACACGTAATGAGTTTCCAGTTCAGCACTAGCTGCTATATCTGTCTGACTAGTTGTAAGGAAACATCTACTTTGGCTTATGATTTGCCATGTTTATTCTAATCATGTTCATTTCCTTTTTTGAATGGGTCATCTATTTCCTAGAAGGTTGTGTAAAGTCTGGGAAAAAGGTGAGTGTTCAGAAATTGAAATTGAACGAATTTCCTATGGTAACTGCATGGCTAAAGATAAGTTGAATGATATAAAATTGATTTTATGTAGCATCTTAGGTCTCTCTCTGGTCAGTAGATACTCTGAACATTATTCTGAAACATTCTTGAGAATAATTTTTGTTGCTGTCTTTCTAAACTGTTTCCCAGCTTGAGCAAATTTTCATTCATACATAAGATGTTACAGAACTTAAATTCTTAAAATAGTTTTAGTTCACTAGAAATTTAATTCTTTTTAAAGGACTCTAGAAACAGAAGCTACCTCTCTTAAAGTATTAAGGGCACTGAATGTATATGTAGTCTATAATTAGCACGTATTTATGTAAACAACTTGCAAAATAGTATTTTGTGCTAGAGCTCAGACTTTTCAGAAGCATCAGTGGAAGCCTGGGTTGTCGAATTATATTTAGTTGTTTCTAAAAATAAATTAATTTGTACCAGACTGTTTACTGTCTGCAAATCTCTGCATTTCTTCATAATTTCTATAGTTAATCCACTTGCTATTTTAGCGAGAATAGACTTATTGAAATAACTTGATGAATTTTAGTCAGCACTTAACATAAATCCCATGGATCCATAAGCCTGCTATGGATTAATTGTATTCACAGTTCATTTTCACTCTTTATAGATTTTTTTTATGCTGACAAGCTACTTAAAAAAACCATACTTTTAATAGAATAGTTAGATTGTCCAAACCACTAAATGTTCTTTAAAACACGTGGTAACAAGCAGTGCATTGCTGAAATAAAAGAGAATTCCGTGTCCTCCAGTGCACCTCAACACGTATCTCATAAAACACGTGAGATGTGAAGTGAAGGGTTGCAGTTGGAAGGTGGAATTGGACAGAAACAGTGTGAGGTAATGTCTCTACTTCCTAACCCCCTGATTCTATGTATTAGCTGCTTACATTACAATAAATATTCCCTATTCATGAAATGAGGTGAACAGTAAGTAGCATTTTGTATGTTCTTTCAGAATTATTTAATTATTTATTTGATTTATATACTGCACCATCTAGGCAAAATGCCTACTCTGGGTGGTGAAGCATTATATAAGTATAGCTTTGTGCATACTTTAAAGTGTTTATAAGATTGCTTTCATATAGTTGGCATAGAATTGTAGATGTGGGAGGGACCATAAGGGTTGTCAAGTTAAACCTCCTGCCAGTGTAGGAATTCACAGCTAAATTGCTTCTCCCATCTTCATTTGAAAACCCCAGGTGAAGGACAATTCAGGCCTTTGAAAGTAGTTCATTCCACTGTTGAAGAACATTTTTCTTGTTTCAAATTAATTATAAAGAACTGTTGCAAACTCATTTCCCCAAGAACCTGAGGATCCCGGTCTTTTGAGAAGGAATGTCTTCATGTATGCTACAACATAGTTTATTTTTCAAAAGGATGATAGGCCTACAAATTGGTTAGATTATGTTTATAGTCTTATGTCTTTGGAGTCCAAAATCAAAGGGAGCTGTGCATCTTGAATATTTGTATTTCTTGCAAAACTTAAATTTAAGGCTGAGTTCCACTGTAATGTGAGTCTGGAAAAGGAAGAGCAGTGAAATGCAGAACTTTTCTATTTAAAGTTTTGTGTCTTATCAAATATGAGTTTGCCAAATTTTCTTCATCTGCTACAGATTAGGTATGCCATTGTTGCTGCCAAGTGGCGGCGTGCACCGTGCTACTTAAAGGCACTGACTGGAGGTTTATCGCATCACTTGTTCGCATGCACCTCCCCCCTAGGAGAGCACGGAGCCTGGTAACAGCCTCATCTGTATCTTAGCTTCATTTTCTTATTTTGTAATACTGTTAATTAATAACTGGAAGTTAGCTTTTGGGGAAAAA
>JAIOUR011814616.1:0-10729 GCA_020711275.1 Calotes versicolor
AAAGGGAAGTGAGAGCCATGGAATGAATAAAGATTAAATGTAGCTGTCAGGGTGCTTCCTGAATGGGCACGTGTTTCCGCGAGCACAGGATGAAGGCCATCCCCCTTCCCTGCCCTTCCATTGCCACCACTGCTTCACCACCCAAGGACCACTGGGTCAGCAAGGAGTTGGGGACAAAGCTTGGCTCTCTTCTGAGCATGAAAGGGGGAGGGAGAGAAGGAAGTGGCATGGATTCACTTGCTCTCTAGCTGACTGCCTGGAAGGGTGCGTGGTGCTGGATTGGGGGAGAGAAAAGCAGTCACCATGGGAGGTGGATGAAAGAGCAGCAGAGGACAGACCCAGCTGTGCACCGGGAAAGCCACCTGGCCACACCTACCCCTGCTCTTGATCCGTGGCTGGGACGGGACAAGTGGTGTGATGTGAGGGAGACAAGCGATGCCGCTTTTGCAGCAGAGGGACCTGGAGGACGTGGCTTCACTCCCCCTATACACACACACACACAGACACACAAATTGGGATCCAGGAAACCTCCTCCGGTGACCTTGGGACTGCTTGTGCTGGTCGTGCCCCACCACCCCAACTTCCCTTGTTGAGAGCAGGGGTAGGTGTTCCTCTCCTCCCTTTGCGATCGACTCAGACTACCTTCACGAGCTACCAGTGCACTGGGCACCCCAGTGTACATTCACAGAGGCCACGAAGAAGAACCAACAGATTTCTGACATGCCTAGCTGGCTTGATCACCTAAAAGGTGGAAGAGGAAACCAGAGGGTCAGGCATTATCAATATGAGGGAGAGCTGTGTTTATGTTGAGCTCCGCTCCCTATCTTAAATGGCCATAAATCTTTTAAACAGTTTTAACTACCCTATATACTCGAGTATAAGTCGATCCGAATATAAGTCAAGGTACCTAATTTTACCACAAAAAATGGTAAAGCATATTGACCCGAGTCAGAATATGTTATATACACTATAATTAGACTGATTTAAGGGAGGTTTTTGGTAGCATTCTATACAGTACAGTAGTTTTACTCATGTTGTGTGCTTTCAGTAAGTTGCTTACCATCTTCCATTGTAAAATGCAGTTGTTCAGATCATAATTTTATCATGAATGTGCAACGTAGTACAGATCATTGTAAACTGCTTATTTTACGAAAATGAGAGGGCACGTGAGAATTTTAACAGATTTCTCTTTGCTTTGCAAATATTTTCTATTATTATTTGGCTCATCACCAATACTTTTTGAAGTCAGCTGAATATGAAATGCTTGCATAGAATTAACAGATGAAGCTTTCCCCCAGTGCATCAAATCAGGCTAATTACTGATGGAAAACCACTTTATGTGTTCTGCATTTGAACTGCCCTGACCTGATCTCATGTCCCTCTTTAACATGAATCAAAAATCATGTTCAATTTTACCTTAGTTGTGGACAGTTTTTGCATCTCTCCCTCCCTCCAGGCTTCTCTTAAAAAGTTTGCAGCTTTGCACACAGACTCAGGATGCTGATTTCCTCAGGGTTGGATTCATCCATTCTGCATTAGAGAGCAGGTGTATCTCCATTCTCTGACTCATTGCTCTTTCTTTTCCCCTATCTTTATCCCCCCTCTTTCCTCACAATTCTTACAGTAAACCAGGGGGAGGGAGGGAAACAACAGATGTTTGGTGCTTGGAAAACGTTGCTTACAAGAAACCGAAAGTAAGAGACAAGGCAGCAACTTTCTCAAAAACAGTGAGCTGGCAACAAGCGGGGAAGAAAGGGAGGGAGATTAAAATAAATTCACAATGTTTGGGGCCACTGCTTTTGACAAGAGGAAGGGAGGAGGAAGGAGAGCAGGCAGTGGGAATGATAGAAGGAGCCGTCTGCAATCCGAGGTGGGAGGGATTGCAGCCGGTGGCTCCATGTTCTCTCTTTCCCTGCAATTCTTACAAGAAACCAGAGGGAGGGAGGGAGGGAAAAGCACAGGAATCACCATTGCTATCGGAAAACAGGGAAGCGAGACAAGAAGCAGTCTAATGATGCAACTGGACTCAAAAGACTGCATCAGAATAACACATATAAATGCTTGTATGCAAATGTCAGAAATCTCCGGAACAAAATAGGAGAGCTGGAGTACTTAGCATTAGATAAAAATATTGATATTATTGGCATCACTGAAATCTGGTGGATGCAAGATAACCAATAGGATACAGACAGGGAAGCTTCTCCTAATGGGCGAACATCTAAAACCTAAATCCACCAACCATACACTCCCTGTGATTATTACCCTATGGCTAAACAAAACCAGATTGTTGCAAATAGAAGACTGATTGCCCAAGCAAATCTTAAGGAATTAACATCCTGTCTTGGGAAATCACTTCAAAAAATTGTGACCACCCCTAGGCCATCAAAGAATACAGAACCAGTTAACTCAACAGCCCCAATACTCATAGAACCTCAACATATCCCTTCAACGCAAGATCTATTCGAACTTTTTATGTGTCCTCCTGGAAACAATGTCCAAATGGAGATACCAATGGAAAAGCTTCTGATAAGATCGTGGAAAGTCTCCAATATGCGAACTCCTATCACGTGAGATATCAGACAAGCCCCTCCCCTCAGTACAACCTCTATAGAATCTCCAAGAGAGCCCATCCTTGCAGAATTTCCTTGGGAAATTGTCCTACAATTGGACCTTGAAAATGAGGCCTTATCACAGGATGACATTACTAAACTTAGAGCACTCTCTGAAAAGGGGAGGTCTATTCTCAGAAGGACTGAGCTGCTTAGACAAGAACTAATGGCACTAAATGGGATCCCTCAACCCAGTCATCCTATGGAGAGATTAGCTCCTTCTCAAAAGCATAATAGCTACAAAGCCACAAATTATGGGGAAGAACCTAACAAGAATGGAAAAGAACAACCCGCGAAGCGGACAATCTTAGCTGAGATTCTTATGGAACCAGATCTTGTCTCCACCTGCTTTTGTGCCCTGTCAACTCCTTGGACAAGAACACAACATCAAGCATGAAGTGGTCAAATAATGGTTCTGGGAGGAAGTCTCCTAGGACTGAGCAGATTAAGTCCTTTCCATCTTTAAAGCCCTCTAATACAACGGGAAATACTTCTTGGGAGCCCCAACCTTCATTTTCTCTGGACAAATACATTGGATCTTTATATCCCAATGACCCCCAGTTTGCATCCCACACAGCACTGATCTGCCCAACTTCCATATCTGAGGTACAGGCCCAACTTACCACCTCCAACAGGAGGCCCCTGCTGGAAAAAAACATTGAGAAGGGTGATCAAGAAATAGAGAATTCCTCATCCCATCCTCTGAGGGTGGAGACACAATCACAACCACATCACTACCAAGGCATCACAAAACCATTGCAAAGCTCATTTTCCCAGTCATTGGCTCACAGTCCATGATGGTTCGAGGATCAGCATGAGGTCACTCTTTTAACCTGGAATGTGACTGGGTGGCTCTCTTTGAGTGGAGACCTCTCCTTCATAGACTTTCTCTCCCATTATGACATCCTATTGATCCAGGAAACATGGATTTAATATTAAGCTGATGGCTTAATATTAAATGGATTTGTTGCTTTCTCAGTTGGGGCAGTACCTGGTTCAAAGTACAGAAGAGTGAAAGTTGGACTGGGGATCTTAGTTTCTACTATGCTACGTACCACATCAAGGCCCCTCCCCACATTGAAATGTGTCATGGAGTAATAATTCATCTCAAGCATCATTCCTTGATAATAAATGCTTACATGCCTCCTGTCAGGAAGATAGCCCAGCTTAGAACCCTCTGGGCCGAACTATAAAACTATGTTGTGGACCTTATAATTCAAAATCCTAACACATCTGTTGTTTTGGGAAGAGACCTCAATGCAAGGCTGGATCCTGATGATCACAGCCTTTATACAGCCTATAAATGACTTCCTCCTGAACCTGAAAACAATGGAGCTCTTCTTCTTCACTTTTCAAAAGACCCGAAAGAAGACCAACTTTGCTGGCCTCTGCCTGGCTCAAGTAACTTGTTGGCTAAATCTCTACAGTCTAAATGGTAGTTCTACTGGTGACTACCCAGCTTAATTCACCTATCTATATGGTTCCAAAATGAGCACCATTGACTACATAGGCATTTCTAGGGATCTTCTCCCCTACATGAAAACCTTACAAGTCTTGCCTAAATTTGACAGTGATCATCTCCCTGTTTTGCTTCTTCTAAATGTCCTTACTCAGGAGGAGTGCACAGTGAATTGCTATCAATTCGACATTCTCCCAGTAGGTAGAACCTACCAGTGAGTCAAGTGGTCCACCAACTTGAATCAAACAATCTCTGAAATGATGGCAACTGATCAACTAACGAAGCTACAATCCATCTTGATATCAGCTAAGTCACCTGAGGCATCCCTGGGAAACTATAACACCCTGATTCAAGAACTACATAAGGAATTGAGACCAAACAAAACTGTATCCTGGAAACAATCCCATTATCAATCCAAGCCATGGTTTGATAAGGACTGTGTAAATGCCAAAAAGGCACTAGCTGCCATATATCAGAGCTATCTATCTAGGAGCACCTCATCAGCTGCACAAGACCTTCTCCAGCAAAATAGATACTATAAGCAATTAGTAGCATATAAAAAAGGGAAGCCACAAAAAATAGCTGGGCACGGCTTGTACAAGCAGTTAAATTCATTCACCTTTTGGCATCTCTTATCACACATCCAGAGCTATGATTGACCCATGACAGATTGTCACATTCCTCCAGAGATCTGGGAGGCACATGTCCAAGAGCTATATACAGACACCTTGGCTGCTGAACTCAAGACATAGAACATCTACCCCAGTGGCCTCCTATGTCTCAGACAGATATTAAGAACTTGGTTGCCATAATGAAAGAAGGAAAGGCCCCAGAAGAAGACCTAATTCCAGCAGAGACCGCTGCCAACCAACCAATGACAGTAACAAAGAGGGGAAGGCCAGGTGGGAGGTGTGAATCCACGGAGGCCACTCGAAGAACAGGAGTTACAGGTAGGTAACTCCAATTTTACTCATTCGTGGAGCCTCCGTGGCTTCACACAATGGGTGAATACTGAAGCACAGTGCTGAGCACGGATTGGCCAAAGGCCGTGTCACACCTGGTCCATACATCAAGTCTGTAGTGGGCAGCAAAAGTCAGGTGGGAAGACCATGTAGCAGCCCGGCAAATGTCCTGAAGGGGCACATCCTTCAAAAATGCAGTTGATGCCTCCATGGAATGTGGTTGTACATGCTCAGGCAGTGGCTTGTTCTCCAACTGGTAGGCCAGTCTTATTGTGAAGGCAATCCAGCAGGATATAGTCTGTGGCGACACCTGAGTGCCCTTGGAGTGGCCCATGGCTTGGACGAAGACACATGTAGTCTTCTGAAAAGGAGTAGTACTGGAGACGTAGTATGCCAGAGCCCTCTTGACATCAAGTGAATGTAAGGACCTTTCCAGAGAATTGGAAGGCTTTGGAAAGAAGGTAGGCAAGACATGTGGTTGAGAGTTGTGAAATGCTGAGTTGACCTTGGGAAGGAAGATGTCAGTACGTAGCAGGGCTTTGTTGTGGTGGAACTGCAGGTAGGGAGGATCCACACGAAGTGCAGCTAGCTCGCTGGCCCTCCTAGCGGATGTGACAGCAACAAGGAAGACTGTCTTGATGGTGACAAGCCAGTCAGAAGCACGTGACATTGGTTCAAATGGCGGTTTTGTTAGGGCCTGTAACACCAGCGGCAAGGACCATTTTGGTACCGGAGGAGTCCTATGAGGAAATGAGTTGTGGAGGGCCCTGAGGAAGGCCTTAACCATATCGTGTCGGAAAAGCTTAGAAGACGGTGAATTGTGCGGTTGGTGGTATACTTTGGCAGCAATATAGATCCGGAGGATTGAAATAGCTAGGCCAGCCTTAGAGAGATGGTGAAGGAAGGTGAGAAGAGTGTCCAATGAAAGAGGGGAGACAGGAAGGCCCCTGGATGTGGCAAAGTCCTTAAAGATGGTCCACTTGCTTTGGTACAGTTTCCTGGTGGAGGGCTTTCTGGCAGCAAGCAGAATTTGGTCTATGGAGGGGAAATCCTCCATGCAGTGAGGTTCAACGTGGGTACATCCTGGTGAAGGACCCGTCCGTTGTGTAGTGTCAGGATATCCAGCCTGTTGGGGAGTGGGTAGATCCCCATTGCCATCACAGTGAGGTTGCGGAACTAGGGTTGTCAGGGCCACCATGGAGCATTGACTATTGCGGACACCGGAGTGTGAGTGAGTTTGACAACAGTCTTGTAGAGGAGTGGTATTGGGGGGGGGGCAACAGATAGACCAGTTGACTGGACCAGTCCAGCATGAGGCCATCGCCTTTGGAGGTGCGGTCCCTGCCCGCCCTTGTTCCAAAGTTGTGACATTTGGCATTGAGGGGGGACGCAAATGGGTTGTTGGGGAGTCCCCCACTTGCGGCAGAGTGTATCAAACATCTCCTGATTCAGAGACCACTCGTGGGAGTTGCAGTGGCGGCAACTGAGGGAATTCGCTAGAACGTTTTCTTGAGTGGAGATGTGGACAGCAATGGGGAAGATCTTGTTGGCATAGCACCAGTCCCATATCTCCAATGTGACAGTCAGGAGGCGGCGAGAGTGGGTGCCGCCCTGCTTGTTTATATAAAACATGGTGACGGCATTGTCCGTGACGAGTTGAACAACCTTGCCCCCGAAGGGAAGGGGCAAATGCTTTGAAGGCCTTCTCCACTGCCAGTAGTTCCAGATGACTGATGTGGAGAAACCATTGGGAAGCATCCTAGAGACCATGGGTCATAAGGCCGTTGCAGTGTGCTCCCCAGCCCGTGAGGCTGGCATCGGTGGTCACTTGGATCTCTGGCCTGAGAGGCAAGAAGTACACACCTTGGGAGAAATGTGCTGGGTTGGACCACCAGAGGAGTTGAGAAGCTACCGAAGCTGGAAGGAGGAGGGGCTTTGAGGGAAGGTCCTTGTGAGGGCAGAAGTGGACAAGGAACCAGCTTTGCAGGGGACACATTCGGAGGCGGGCGTAAAGTACGGTGAAGGTAGTTGATGCCATAATGCCCAGAAGCCATTGAACAGCCTGAGCAGGCAAGATCGCCCCGGGACGGAAGCGGGGAAGAAGGGTGGTCAAGGAGGTGATCCTGCTGGGAGGTAAGTATGCCCATGCTGTAGTGGAGTCTAGGAGGGCACCTATGTAGGATGTGGTTTGAGAAGGAGTCAATGAGGATTTCTGGAAGTTGACTTGAAGACCCAGATCTGCTAGAAGAGAGAGAGTGAGAGTGCTGTCTCTCCGTGCTTGGGCTTCGGAATCCGCCACCAGTAGTCAGTCATTGAGGTACAGGTAAATGGACACACCTCGGAGGCGTAGAAAAGCCACAACCGGGGCCATGCATTTGGTGACGACCCGTGGTGCCATGGAGAGTCCGAAGGGGAGAAAGAGATATCGGAATACCGTTCCAGCCATGGAGAAGCAGAGGAATTTGTGGTGGTCCTCCCGAATGTTGATATGGAAGTAGGCATCCTGGAGATCTATGACAATGAACCAAGCACCTTTCCGCAGGATGGGGTTGATAATGTCCAGAAAATTCATGTGGAACTGGCAGGGGGTTATGAATACGTTCAGATGTCTCAGGTCTAAGATGGGACAAAGACCTCCATCCTTCCTGGGAATGGTGAAGTATTTGGAGTAGAACCCATTCATCAAAGTCTCCTGATGCACCTGTTCTATGGCCCTCTTGTTGAAAAGGGAATTGACCTCCTCCTGGAGGGCAGGGGTCCATGGCGTTACACCCCTCAGGGTGGAAGGAGGCAGAGTGTTGAATTCTATGGCGTAGCCACGAGCCACAATGGAGAGGACCCAGGAGTCTGGTGTCATGAAGCACCAGGAGGAAAGGAATGGAGAGAGATGGGTGGTGGAGAAGTTGGTGCAGATCTGGGTGGGAAGGTCTAAGAACCTTGCTTGTTTTTCTTGTCAGACTTGGGATATTGCTGGCGGCACTGTCGTTGTTGACCACGGAAGGAGGCAGTGGGAGGAGAGTGTTGGTGGTGTTGCTTGTTAAAAGAAGGACAGTACTGCTGGTATTGAGGGCATTGGTACTGATAAGGGGGGCGACGCCATTGCCACTGATGTCTGTATTGCCGAGATGTATTTTGGGTGCTGCAGGCCCTAGCGGTCTTTTTATGCTTCTGTAGCATGCCAAGCACATTGTCAGTCTTGCCATCTAACAGGCCCTCTCCATCAAAGGGTCTGTCCTCTATGCAGGCACAAGCGTCCTCTGAAATAGAAGCTGCCTGAAGCTAAGCGTGATGGCGGCGGGAGATTGCAGAAGCTACGTGTTTAGAAGCAGCGGAAGTGAGGTGCTTTGTGGAGGAACAAACCTTCTTGGTCAGCAATATAGTCTCCTGATGGTACTTGGAGAATTGTGTGCGTACCTCAGGAGGGATGAGGTCAAGGAGTGGAGCGATGCCATCAAGGAGGTGCCTGTGGTATGCTCCCATAATTGCCTGATAGTTGGCAACCCTCATGACAAAGGAGGCCAAGGAATATTGCCGTCAACCTATGACATCAAGTTTCTTACCCTCCCTATTGACAGGTGTTGGAATGGTCCCTTTAGATTTAGCTTGAGCAGCATCCACAACATCCGTATTCAGTAGCGGATGGTCATACAGGAAATTGACGTCAGTACCGTGTATCTTATACATGTTGTCGATCCTCTTAGGGATCGGCTGATATGAGCAGGATTCCTTGGCTCGACTAAGCAATGGTTTCGCAAACGAAAGCTGGATCGGAGCAGGTTGATCCGAAGACATGTTGAAAATTGATTCGTCCTCGTCCTGCATCGGCGGTACTGACGTGGAAAAATGTAGACACATGGCCATGCACGATACCAGCTGGAAGTAGGACTTGTAGTCAGTTTGGGTGGAAGAGGCAGGATCATCTTCCTTATCAGAGTCATTCGGTATCGAGTGCATCCCCGAACCCGACGGTGACATGGGTTCGGATGCCTCGTCCCCAGAAGAAGAGTCAGCAGTATCGGGCGGGATCATGGATGCAGCGGATGACCCATGGTGTTTAGCGTGCTTGGCCTTAGGCGGTTCAGATGGTACCATAGCCGGGAGACGATGCTTAACATGTTGAGGCATGGTATCATGAAAAGGACGGCCAAGGGCGGTCAAGTCCGGTGGAGGAGGGGATTGTCTGACGTCAACAGAGTTACCCGGCCACCTGGGTAATGCAGCGCGAAAGGAGAGATATTCTCAGAGCATCATTCTCTCATACTCGAGCCATGGTGGGAAAAATAGAAGGATGAGCTTCGGTACCGGGTGTAGCAGCAGTGGCAGGTTCCCCTTGCAGCCTCGTAGTGGTGCGGTCCTGTGAGTCCTGTGTACCGTGAAGTTGGTCGGTACCGGTATGAACAAGAGGCTCCTCGGTACCATGATGTTGAGTGGTACTGTGATGCTGAGTGGTCATAGCTTCAGGCAATTGTGACGGTACCGAAGTCAAAGCGGAATGGAGAAACAAAGGTATCTGCAGTGGGTAGGGGAGACTGAAATATGAAAATAAGCGTCCTTTAAGTCGATGATGACGAACCAGTCACCACATTGTAGCAGGGGGATTACTGTTTCTAAGGATGTCATGCAAAAACATGGGGCAGAGATGTAGAAGTTTAGGTCCAAGAGATCCAAGATGGGTCAAAGACCCCAGTCCTTCTTGGGAACAGTAAAATATTGGGAGAAGAACCCTGGGCCTGAAGATCTAGAACCAGTTCTATGGAACATTTTGTAAGAAGAGATTCTACCTCCTCCAGAAGAGGTGATGAAGGAGGAGTGGTGATTATGGGCATTGATGAGGGTAGGAAAATAAATTCTATGAATTAGCCATGATGTAAAGGACTCTCATGTTATGAGGTGTCAGGTGTGAAGATGGGGTAAAAGCCGAATGAGGGTTGAGAGATGGATCTGGGGCTGTACCAAGTCAGAGGTTTTGTCTGTTCCTTCTTTTAGGTCAACAAAAGGATTGGCGAGGACAAAATGTGGTTCCTGAGGACATGGAGTGTAAGAGGTAAGTGGTTGTGGTTGAAGTTGTTACTCGGTTTGGTATCTTGACTGCAAGTAGGCATAAGACATACTGATGTCTATACTAGCGATAAGTACTGAAAGAGTAGGAGCTGACTGTACACCTAAGTATCTGTAGTCCTTTCAGAATGTCATCAGTTTTAGGGTTGAAAAGACCAGCACCATCAAAGGGCAGGTCTTCTGGTCCGAGCACAGGATGGATAAAAATTGATGCTTTTAAAAAAATTTTAAAAAATCAGATTTTTTGATTTAAATCAATTTTTGATTTAAATTGATTTTTTATTTAAATCAGATTTTTAAAAATGTTAATGCTTTTTGAGCAAAAATCTCTCTAAAAATCTTGTACTAGTTAAGATACATTATAGTCCAAAGTTTATTCATCATGAAATTAGTTTTTAATAATGTAGCATAAGGTTGTATTAATTCATTCACAATGTCATGCTCTCCCAGTTTCTGAAAGATTATTTGGAGCAATCTTTCTATCTAGAACAGGGGTGCCCAAAGGTAGATCCCCAGATCTTCTTGGCCTATAGCTCCCAAGAGCCCTTGCCAGCACAGCTGATGCTGAAGCAGCATAGCTAGTGGTGAAGGCTTCTGGGATTTGTAGGCCAAAAACATCTGGAGATCTACCTTTAGGCACC
>JAIOUR011815725.1:0-10794 GCA_020711275.1 Calotes versicolor
AAGTAAAATTTGGTGTGATTAATAAGGATGGTAAGTAGAGTAAACAGAAAAATTTTCACGCCATTCTAAGACTATGGGTTTCATTTGATATTTTTGCTGGATGATTTGACATGGATTGACCCAAACACCAATTCGCGCTTTTTCCAAATTTGTGGGGGTTCCTGGAACGTAACCCCCATGAATTCTGGGGGTTTATTGTAGTCCAAACCATCTGAACTGCCGAATTCGCCATCACTGGTCTAGGGAATGATGTACTTACAAATTTTAGATTTTTATGTTTTTAAAATTATTCTAAATCTTTGTTAATGTTTAATTGTGTGTCATTGTAGCAGTACTTCGTTTTAAAACTATTGTACTGTTCAAATTTAGTTGCTATGAGCTGCAACTGAGTGGGGCGAAAAGCATCATAGATATAGATTTACTGCTGCACTCTTTTTCACAATGGAGTGCAGTAGGGGCTTTTCTCTGTTGCCTTCTCTGAGTGAATGTATCCTACAGATCTGCTTGTGATAGGTTGGAAGAGAGAATGTACACCTCTTTGAAGAGAATGTTGCACCATTGCTAAACAACCTAATAGGGTGAATATGTCCAGAACCTGATCTAGACATCTGGAATCCTAAACTACAAATCTGTAAAACGAAAACATGTGATGTATCTAAGTGTCAACTGAAAAAAATTGGGGTATGACTAGAAGAAAGGGGGGGCTCAAAATGTATTATGCCATTTAAATAGAATTTAAAGGTCTTTTTCCTTTTAAACAGGCCATGAATGAAATGAATGGAAAAGAGATAGAGGGGGAAGAAATTGAAATTGTGTTAGCCAAGCCTCCAGATAAGAAAAGGAAAGAACGCCAGGCTGCCAGACAAGCCTCCAGAAGTACTGCGTGAGTGTTAGCGCCATTAACTGTGATGTATCATGTAGATGGAACTTCATGCTGGCATAAACTTAAGTTAAATATGTCTTCCATCTGGCATGTTAAATTGTGCCTGAACTGGAGTTTTAAAATGAGGAAAAATACACAGGATGAATCCTAATGCTTTTTTCCTCCTCCTCACTAGGTATGAAGATTACTATTACTATCCTCCACCTCGTATGCCACCTCCTATTAGAGGCAGAGGTCGTGGAGGGAGAGGCGGCTATGGCTATCCCCCAGATTACTATGGCTATGAAGATTATTACGATGATTATTATGCCTATGACTATCATGACTACCGTGGTGGCTATGAAGATCCTTACTATGGCTATGATGATGGCTATGCTATAAGAGGAAGAGGAGGAGGAAGGGGAGGGCGAGGAGCACCTCCACCTCCTAGGGGGCGGGGAGCACCACCACCAAGAGGTAGAGCTGGCTATTCCCAGAGGGGGGCACCCATGGGCCCACCAAGAGGAGCCAGGGGTGGGAGAGGGGGCCCTGCCCAGCAACAGAGAGGACGCGGTGCTCGTGGAGCCAGGGGCAACCGTGGGGGCAACGTGGGAGGCAAGAGAAAGGCCGATGGGTACAACCAACCTGATTCCAAGCGCCGCCAGACCAACAACCAGCAGAACTGGGGCTCCCAACCAATCGCTCAGCAGCCGCTACAGCAAGGTGGTGATTATGCCGGTAACTATGGTTACAATAATGACAACCAGGAATTTTATCAGGATACTTATGGGCAACAGTGGAAATAAGACAAATATGGAGGGTGTGGGAATATTGGCAAAATAGAATTGGCTTTAGCTCTACATCCTTCCAAAAACTTGCTTAATGTTTCATCCTTCAGTAGTGATTGGCCGCCATTTGTATTGGGCTGAAGAATCACTATATTGTGTATATATTCAAGTCTTTAATTTTTTTTAATTTTCACATAAATGCACTTGGACATTACTGAGCTTGCAGAATTCCCAAACAGATTTGGGATAAAGTGCTTTTTATCGTTTTAGGCTACATTTTAGCAGTTTTATCAGCAGGATGGATGACACTGTTAAATCATGATTTTGCAAACCTTATGTTTTTGGACAGTTTCTTTTTTTCTTTTTTTCCTTTTTCCTTTTTGTTTGTTCGTTTGATTTGGAATAGACTACATAGGCATATGCTGTACATAAAGTAAAGCTAGTACTTTGTCTCCATAGTTTTAAGAAATTAAAACAAAATTTTCTTGTATTGAAAATAACATGACTGTATGTTTTGCATTCCTAGAAGTAGGTTAACTGTGTTTTTAAATTGTTATAACTTCACACCTTTTTGAAAATCTGCCCTACAAATTTGTTTGACCTAAACGTCAAATCCGTGGCAATTTGTTCCTTGATGTGATTGTATTTCCAATTTCTTGTTCATGTAAGATTTCAATAAAACTCAAAAACCTATTCAAAACATTACCTATTTCAAATTCAATTGTGTCCTAAAACATTATTTTATTGGTAATTCATGTAAGAAACATTTTTTAAAACTGCCTATGTGAGTGATCAAATTCATACAAAATTTCTTGAGATTTCCAACCTTTGACATTGGAGCCATATGAACAGAGCTAGAGCTAATCATAAAATCAAACCAGAAATTGTAATTGGTCTTCTAATCTAGCTGTATTTAACATTCGGTAGCTTGTTTTATTAACAGCTTTAAGGGACATCTGAATATTTTTGAAAACTTATTATAGTCAGATGAGAAAAGTATTATATAGGAAGCTGGTCCATAAGCATAATCTCTTACGTTACTAACACATAACATCTAATGATGCCATTATACTTTGATACTATACAAGCATAACAGACAATTATGTGCACAGTCTGAATGTAAAATTCTTTGTTTTACAAAATGTAGTGAAATGTAATCACATCTTGATATGGTTAGCTAACAAGAATACTATCTTGACTTTAAAAGTGGATTTTATACCCATTGGAATTGAGAGTTAAAATGTCCAGCATTTCAATTGAAATTACTATTAGGTTTTTTAACCATTAATAGTTTTTCTTCTTCAAGATGTATAAATAATGTCTTTTTAAAAATGAATCCATTTTCACCTACTTAAAAAATACAGGGTGATTCATAAAGAAGTATACACTTTCCATTAAGTTTCAATGGAAAGTGTATACTTCCTTATGAATCACCCTGAACATTGACACCCTAATTTATTGTGTTTATTTTCACCTGCTTGTTTCTTTTGCACTGTGCTAAACTGTAACAATTGGCATCTGCATTTTAGAAAGTGCAGTCCAAATATTTAAAATGTATAGACATGCTGTAATTGGTAAATGTCCCTTATAGTTTTAATTTATTCATTTACGTAGGGAGAACAAGCTGCCTGGCTAAACTTTCTTACCCTTGTTCTATTTAGAATAGTTGTATTGCTTTGTCAACTGTTTTTCTGCATTTTTGTTTGTTGTGAGTCATCAAGGATGTTGTAAATGTGTAGGTCTGATTGAAATGAGAGGAAGGGGAATAATTTTTTTTGTCCAGCCACTTAATGGGTGGGCAGAGATTCTTTAAAAACTAATATCAAACTATGGTTTGTCCTCATAGTAATTAGCCACGTTTGTATTGGAGGGAGAAAGTCTGTAGTCAGTGATCATAAATGTGCCAGTATTTGTTTTTGTCTGAGTGATGCCATAGGATTTTCTTTCATAAAATATACATTTTTTTAGTTTGTTAAGTGTGTGGCAATGGCAGGCAATCTGTAAAACCAAATTTGAGCACTCTCTAAAATATTTGTTTGGGTGGGAAAGCCACTCAAGTTCCATTTTGTGGATCATAAACAAGGATTACCAACAGAGGTAAACAATACTGTTTAGCATTGATACAAAACATATGATAATTAAGAATGGATTGGAAATCTGCTCCACGTGCCAATATGTTATGAAACATCTAGTGCCATGTTGGATATTACTATTAAAAATACTAATTTTATAAAATGCTGCAATGCAATGCAATATTTTGCACATATAAAATCTGAACATTTCCAAATAAATGTTAACAGGTCTGCCTACATTCAAACACCTGTTTTTAAATGAGTCTGCTACCAGCAAGATCCAAAATACTCCCTTGGTATATTCCCACGACAAGTCTTTTTCCCTTTTTTACTAAAATTGCAGGTAAAATCTAAAAGCCTGATCTAACCAGACAATCAGAGTGAGGAAACTGTGTTTCTTTTTAATAGAAAGTTAAATATTTTAACAGAGTTAAATATCAAAATATATATTTACTCATCTTGATCTTTCTTTATAAAAACTTTGGGAGAAGCTCCTCATAATAGAAGAACTTCAATCTTACAAGAAGCGGGAGAAATCTGGAAATGGGATTCAATATTTGATCACTCATTTATAGCAGTCAATAGATACGAAGGTGATTTTCAAATGAACTGATGCCAGAGTTTTGGTATTTCAGAAACCTTATTAGACAAAAGACTCGTTACAAATTCTTAATTATATAGGTCTATCATTGTAATGCAAGCCAGTCTAAGTGTTAACTAATTTATTGAGAATTATACTTATTTTAAAAAAAAGATTTATAAAGGTGTAGTAATTGTTCCAGGTATGCAATTCTTTCAATGGAGTTTCCTGTTTTTCCTAGCAGAATATGCCAGTCTTCAATAATTAAACATGTTAAAACCATTTTTCCAGAATTTCTGCTAAAATTCAAAAGAATTGGAAGCTTGATAATCATCTGTATGAATGACTGCCTCATTTATCAAAGTCTGATTATATATTCACCTTATCTGCATTTGAATGTCATTATTTGAACTCATTTGCGTTTTGAACATTAGAACATGCTTGTAATAAGATTATTATGAGTAAAATGAAAAGGATATGAAAATATCTTGATTAAGAGTACAGGGAAGTTCTTCGGTCCTAATAATTGAACTCCTTATCCAAGCAAATCTTGGAATGTCATTAGGCCTTTGTTGTTATGCCTGGCCAAGCATGATCTGGGTTTTTGCAGTTCTTAATACATGGGCCAGATTTTTCTTGCACATAATGTTTGTTTAAATTTTAGCTGTCTGAACAGGTATTTTAAGGGGTACTAAAATTGGCAAAACTGGACTCTTGATCACTGATGTGAATGGTAAAATCTCTAAAGTTTTAAGGGCTTTATAAAATGAGAACTCTGGACTGCATTTTCCCATTTCTCTAAAAATGGGAGCTTCTGTTAACTTAGGTCTAGAGTTCAGCTTTTCTGCATTGTGAATTTGATATTTGATCCTACCAAATATAGACTGGCTCACTAAGGTGCACCTATAATTTTTGCAACTGTTGGGATGGAGAAAACTCAACAAGAAATTGGCTTACATCTTCATTGCATAATGAAGATATACTGTATATCTGATAAGTACCTGGGCATCTGTTCGAAACTGACTAAAAAGGAAAACGAAAAATGCTCTGGCTGACTCAATTTTCTTCTGGCAAAATATTTTGATACCTTGTAAGGAGGTTACCAGAAGCTCAGAATGTATTGCAGTAATTTTCTGATGTTATCCAGAAATCTGCAAGTGTAACTTTTATTTTAACTCCTTCCTTTTATTACCTGACTATCAGGGAAGCGTGGTTGAGGCTGCCCTGACCTGACATGTCATGATGTCGACTTGCTAGGTGGGGTTCGCAGGGGACAGTAACCATTGGAGTTATCGGTAAGAGAACCTTTCTTTCTAATTTTTAAATACGATAAAAGGGCTTTCTTCTGGTTGGTGGATAGAATTAAGAATTTCCTTCTTTCGCTTATAGTTTAATCATATGGAGTTTCTCTTTAATAAACCCATACTTTCTAGGGATGAACCAGTTAACCGTGTCTTAGTGGTGAGTATGAATGTAGTCCTGCAGTTATAGTATCGATTTGATCTGTATTTGAGAATAATGTGGGGAGAAAATTGTTCCAGAGACTTCATTGCACTTTTAAAAATGCAGTTAAATTTGCAAAGTGAATTGGTTTCACATGACAGGACTGTTTATGCCTTGGGAGTGAAGTTTGAATTGAAAGGATGACATTAACTTCCAAATATGACCTATTTGTGCAAACCCCTATCTGTTTAAGAGCATAAAACCTGCTCTGAACCTTTCTACTGTAGCACTTGATGAACTCCAACTGAACCTGTTTTCCTTTTGTGCACAGATCTTTGACAATATAGTAGTGGTAAGCAATTTTAAGGGACGTAGGGTTTCATTTTTCCCCACACCAGGAACTGCCATGCCTCATCACTGTGAAAATATTTTGTTTTAAAAAAGTTCTTGTATTGTAAAGCACTTTGGCTGACTATTTTGCATTACAGCAGTTGCATCCCTTGTTCTAGAGAGGTTTTGTTCCTGGCTAGGAAGGGGAATTGATTGGGAGAGTTCAGTTCCCACAAAAAGAAACCAAGGTATGTGTACATGTGAAGACACCCCAGATTGTAGCAACCAAATTACATAATTCATAAAATGCTAATTCACAGACCTTTTTCATCTTATTGGCAACACTAAATCGGTGTAGGTTTCCAAATGAATACTCAGTAACTTGCTGGTGTTTTGATGATCTTGAATAACATTTTAGTAGGAAGGCCCATTCACTTTCTCTGGCATTTTAATATGATGGTTTTGAACAAATAACGTAACAAATACTGCTTGCAACATGAACAGAGGAGTAAACCTCTCAACTATTAGCTTTTATCTCTTTCTAGATGGCTAGGTGTTTATACAGAATTTAGTTCAGTGAGCCTAAACATTTATGTAGTTGCCACTTACTTTATATCAACTGAGTTCTGTTCAAAGGTTGTCATTAAAACAGAAACATCTATTAAGTGAGGCCTGAAGTATAACATTTACATCTTATCTTACTGACTTTTTTTATTTCAGCTTGTTTAATAAAGACCTGAAAATGAATTATCTGTGCATGGCACTACATTTTACATATAGATTTTTATTTAATATGGTTAATATCCTATTTTTCTGTTAAATATGTTTTGTTACTGATAGGTCAGACATGGAAATTCTTAGTGTTTCTTCTTGGTCTTTCTGGATTCTATTTCACACTGCATTACATATTCTGTATTTTGCAATTTTTGAACCTGAAAGAGATTTTAACTAGAGATAGGTGTTTCATTTCAGAAGGGGTCTGGGTTCCAAATCGAAACACAGCAGCACAGCTGGCTCTCATCACCCAGGTCTGCTCTTGAAACAAAACCAGCCTTTCCCTTATATTTCTGCACTGTGACTGGGCTGAAATTCCAACCAGGAATCAGGCTTCCTTCACATTATTTTACCTTCTGCTGATGCAGGCAAATCAGATAGGGTCCTTGCACAACTCCTGATTGACCAGCATCAGCAGAGGGTAAAATGGCATGTCTGCTTCCTGGTTGCAGAAAGGCTGGTTTTATTTTGAGGATGAACCTGAGTCATGAGAGCCAGCTGTGCTGCCGTGTTTGGCCTCTCTGAAATTTATTTATTTATTTTATTTTATTTACAAAAACTTTTTAGCCACCCCACTACCAGAAGGTCTCTGGGCGGTGTACAACAGTGTATAAAATAACTATAAAATACAATAAATTTAAAAACAATTTAAAAACAATTAAAACCATACAATGTGGAAACCCTGCTGCTCATGAATCCAGCGCACAATTAGTTAGTTAAAATATTGAGTGAAATGAACTGCCCCTTTTGAATTTTAGCCTAGCTTCTTGCCTAATGCTGAAGTTGTGTTGGCTTCCTGAAAGATTTAAGCTGTATCTGTATGGTCAGTAATTTCCTTCCAGTCATTTGCAGGATATTTGAGAATAAAAGAGAACAGACTAACTTTCCTGTTTCGTTTCAGAAAACATTAAATGGTTATGGCAACAAGGTTATCGTATTTAATTTGGTTCCATATTGTGCCTCTGAGAGATTGGAAATTTTGCAAAACCTCAGCTTGATGAAGGCAGGACAGGCTGTGGTTTCCAGATATGGTTGGACAAAAACTCACAGCAGCTATCTCAAGAATTGGCATTAATAAGAGTTGCAGTCTAATAACATATTGAGGACCAGATGTTTTTCATTAGAGACAGGCATGGATTGCAGTCCAATGGTTCACCTGCACAGTTGTTTTGCAAACTCCCTAACTTCCCTTGCCCTGCCTTATTTGGTGTGCAGTGGTGCAGTTTCCCAGCCTTGCCTTCTCCAGTTCCTGCTTCTGACTGCTTGGTAACATTTGCACCCAAATGTAAAAAAAGTATACATTTTGTGCCTGGGATGATTTAGGAAAGTCTTCTCCTCCTTTGTATTTTCGATTTGTTGTCATCTTTGTCTGGTCCATTTTTATCAGATTTACTCTAAATTACTATGCCACTCAGGTTGGATCATATAGGTACAGGAGCTGGTAAGAAATCAGGATTTTGCTTCCAACATGGTTTAGAGAACCTCTTGTCTGGAAAAAAATATATGCATCAAGTAAAAATAAGACATTTTTATTAGCTCTAGTGATCATAAGAAGCCTTGTGGAATGCCTTGGCAATAATTGTAGTCTTTCACTTGAAAAACAATATGTTATAAATTTTTAAAACTGTACAAATACAACTCTGTAAAACAGACCAGTTTGAGGGTGGAGTGAAATGTGGGATCGCCAGTGAGTACAACCAGGAGAATAGGAAAAGATTACATAGGACTTTAGTGGCATTGCACAGGGCTGTCTGATATGGCAAATTACATTATCTTGTACTAGATTATGCAAACACATGGCCCTAGATATTACCTCTTGACTGTTATCGATAAAATATTCTCTAGTGAAATTCTTTTGTCCTACATATTTAACCTCTGTCTTATTATTAGGATACTACTTTCTTTCAGAAATGAAAACTATTTTGAGGCAAGTTATCAGACGCCTCAGCCAGGTTTTAGAGGGATTTAAGATGCATAAAGGGTACAGATGCAGTTGCAGGCAACACAGTCTGCATTTGCAGATTTAATCTGCATTTGCATATTTGCAGATTTTAATGCATATGAGTTTTAGCACGGTAGCAAAAGGACATCACCTTGCCAACAAAAGTCCACATAGTCAAAGTGATGGAATTCTCAGTAGTAATGTATGGTTGTGAGAGCTGGACTCTGAGGAAGGCTGAGTGTTGGAAAATAGACGCTTTTGCGCTGTGGTGCTGGAGAAGACTTTTCAGAGTCCCCTGGACAGCTAAGAGATCAAACTGGTCGATCCTAGAGGAAATCAACCCTGACTGTTCCTTCCAAGGTCAGATGCTGAAGCTGAAATTCTTTGGTCACCAGATGAGAAAGGAGGATTCACTAGAAAAGACCTTGATGCTAGGGAGGATCGAAGGTAAAAGAAGAAGGCTAGATGGTGTCAGTGAGGCAACAGGGATGGACTTAGGCAAACTCTGGGAAACTGTGGAGGACAAGGGGCCCTGGCATGCTGTGATCCATGAGGTCACGAAGAGTTGTACTCGACTGTGCGACTGAACAACAACAACAAAAACTCAATGACAGCCTTTCTGGCAACCATACCAGGTGTTTTTGGATATAGTTCTTGCTTCCAGAAATTATTCTGAATCTCTGGTTAGTCTGTAATCAAACTATTGTTTTATAAAACAGCCCACTGGGTTGATAGGCTCCCCTATCAAGTTATGGGTTCACATGATTCTCTTTTCAAGGCATACATAAAGATTTAGGAAGAGACCATTTCAGGATTTGCTTAATTACAGATCATCTTCTCATCTAACTTCAACATACTGTAGTTAACCACCTCAAGGCACTGGCGGGCGGGTGATCGGCAGGTTGGGCAGAGGAGTGCAGGATTGGGGGGGCGGGCCCTAATTCTGCCAAAAAAACCAGAGCCCTGCGCCCCTGGGCACTTGCCCCCCCCTTACCCCTCTAGTTACGCCTCTGGTCAGGCATAGACAAATACAGTGGTACCTCGACTTACAACTGGCTTGACTTACAACCATTTTGAGTTACAACCAGCAGTGGCTGCAAAAATTTCCCTGGACTTAGAACCACAATTTCAACATGCAACAAAAAAGGCACGCAATTTTAGCTGTTTTCACTTTTTTCCCTTCAGCTAACCGTTGGTCAGCAAGAGGCTGCTTCTCTGTAGCTCCTTCGCCCCCATGGTTAGTTTTGGAGAGAGATTATCTAGTATTTTATGTTTTAAAACTATATCCTACCCTGCCAAAAGCAGGTGTATTAACTGCTTTTGCATTAGTTTCTGTGGGTTCCTACTTGACGTAAGACCATCATCCATGTACAAATTAAGTTTGTAAGTAGAGGTACCTCTAAATTTCCCATAGGAATGCATTGAAATCTAAAAACCACTTGTACCAATTAATAGCATTTCAATGCAGTCTTATGGGAAACATTGTTTTGACTTAAGACCAACTCGAGTTAAGACCATTCTAAATGTACCAATTGTGGTCGTAACTAGAGGTACCACTGTACTTATAGGAAAATCTTCTTTCTCACCTGCAAAAAAATGGGATCACTAGGACTTATAGTTTTCGTGTTAGGGCCAGCTCTCTTTGATCAGGCTTTAAATTTTTTTTAATGTAGCCAGTGGGGTTGTGTTAAGGTTGCTTAGCAACAGACTGACAGGTCCCCTGTAAACCAATCCAGAAAGAAGAAAATTGGAGGTTTAAAAGGATCCCCTCCCCTTTTTGACTTGACTCAGTATGTGGTGGGTGCTTGGGAGAGAATCAGACAGAGTTCCCTCTATACTGCTGTGTCGGACTGGGTGTGGTGATTCTACACCGTTGGTGCAGTGGGTGGTGGCATTGTGAGTTTGAAAGAGCTGTGTGCTTCTGGTTGTTGATTTGTTGTACTTTGCAGGCAGCCAGCCAATATTTTTGAGTGCATCCTGGGGGATCCACTTTGGAGTTTAAT
>JAIOUR011817966.1:0-10807 GCA_020711275.1 Calotes versicolor
CAGCCGGCCACTTACCCCCCCAGCAGCGATAGAGTTGTCCATGTCAATGACCATTCACAAAGGGGTGAGCTTCCTTCCCCCCTGCAAGGAAGTTCACCCCTGTGTGATTGGTCATTGACACGGACAACTCTATCTCTTTATGTATAGAGATAAGTACTTCCCCAGCGAGTTGTTTGATCCAAAATGGCTCCTTTTTCTGCACATCTTTTCAAAATTGAATCTGTTTTCAGGGCCCTGGCTCCAACAGTTACTTGTCGTAATTTGCCAATTAGTGTAGCTGCACGGTGATCTTTTAATCCATCTCTTATGGCAAGTTGCAGTGTATGAACAGCACATTGCATATGATGAATAGTAGCAAGATTCAAATCTTCTTCAACAAAGTTGTCTTAAAAATGTCAGCATTCTCTTCAGTTTCTAAATTTTCTCCAATACTTGCAGAGCTGTCTTTCTCTAACTCTAATATCTGCTGAAGATAGGGCAGTGGGAGGATCCAGGAAAGAGCATTTATTATAAAACATGACTTCCCTAGTAGAATCCCATAGTCATGTTTAAAGTTTAAGCTAACAATCGGAATTTACAAGTTTTTATAGCTTTAGCTCAGTGGTCCTCAAACTCGGCCCTCCAGGTGTTTTTGAACTGCAACTCCCAGAAGCCTTTGCCAGCACACCTAGTGCTGAAGGCTAGCACAGGTAGTGCTGAAGGTTTCTGGGAGTTCAGTTCAAGAACATCTGGAGGGCTGAGTTTGAGGACCCCTGCCTTAGCTGAATGACAGCAGTTTTTCCAATGGTTAATTTTTTGTGAATTGGGACATTTAAACTTGCTTTAAAAATTCCAATCTAAATTTAGTAAGAGTCGAAGTCGGAGTCAGTGCATTGTTTGCCAACTCCGACTCCAGGTCCTCAAAATTTCCTCTGACTCTGACTCCTCAACTCCGACTCCGACTCCACAGCCCTGATATCCCCTACCCCCTGTATTCATGTCATCTTCAAGGATAGCTCTATGTAAGAATATATTGAGGCATTCTAATTGTGGGGCTAAAAGGCCAATGGACTACAATCGGTATGACCAGGTTATCCCTGTTTAGGGATGGTTGTAGTAGCTGGTTTGTAGACCAGTCAAAGCTAACCTCAGTCACTTAGAGGCATGGAGGTTACAG
Source organism: Calotes versicolor (assembly GCA_020711275.1). Classification (NCBI taxonomy): domain Eukaryota; kingdom Metazoa; phylum Chordata; class Lepidosauria; order Squamata; family Agamidae; genus Calotes; species Calotes versicolor. Next base: position 1,157 of record JAIOUR011817966.1, read on the forward strand.
TATATGATTCTCAAATGACGAAGAAGAACCCCAGACCTCCCCCAAACTCCACTCCTGTTCCATCAGTATAAGTATGACTCCATCCATATATTCCTACTGCACAACTCATACATCTGCAAATTAGATTTCAAGAGTGGTTTAAATAGTGGGCCATTTGACTTGGCAGTAGGACTATGTTTGGTTACTCATCAGGCCATCTAAAGAATAGCTTGCTTTGTCCTGCTGAGAAAACAAACACATGGGGAATCTTTGATCCCATGTCAGTTGGTTTTGAAATTGTCTAATTCAAAACATATCCTCAAAAACTATTTTGTAGTCCCCAGCAAATTGAGAATGAGATAAATATACTGTGTTTCTAATTTAAGGAGACTAGTTAAGATCAAGATGAACTGGAAAGCTCAGAATAGATATGGAATGGTTTAATTATAACAATTACCGGTACTTCATTTGAAGTCTTTTATCCTGCTTTGCAGCTAAAGAGACTTCCAGTGTGGCTCTAGATCAGTAGAAACAAGAGAGATGCTTCCTCAAAATCTAAAAGTCATGGTACAAAAGAATGGGGGAAAGGACAAAGGAAGCAATAAACAATAGAACTCAGTCAATTCTTAGAATGATGTAGCAGAGGTTATAATGGGCATCTGGCATGGAGAAAAGGAAGGGGATCAAAAATATTTCTCTTCAGAATTGAGATTTTTCTCTGATTTAATGCAAAGTGGTTGAATTAGCACATGTTTTATCAAATGGTCTATACTTCCCTCAGACTTCATCAAACATGATTGTATAAACCCTAGTATCAGAATAATAGAGTTGGAAGGGACCATGATTGTTACCTTTTGTAAATTATGAATTCAGAAAATGTCCTTTTTACATTAATGATAAATTCTTACTGAAAAATTAGATTTAAAAGCTCAGAACGTTTTTATTAAAAAGCTTTATTGAGTGTTATTAAAGTTTAATTGGCAAATAAATGGTAATTTAATTCTATCTTTGTTTTTCTTTGTATTTTCTAATAACAGTAATAGTTCTATAACCAAAACAAATAATACCAGGGAAGGGGGACTGTGGTGATTACTCCCCCCCCCATGTAAATATTCATGTAAGATGGTTTCGTTAAAAGGATTTGCATATAACCAATGGGACAGCCTCGAGGCGAGGCTTATGAATACTTAAAGCAGTGCACAGGAGGAAGAATTTAGACAGGAACATAATGGAAATGAGAGATAGGGATGGTTAGGGAACTGGAAGAAGAACTGAGTAGAATTGGTTAGATTTGTTAAAGCCTGAAGAAGTAACTGGGTCCGCTTAGATCTCTGTAACTGGTATATTAAGTCTGTGCAAGTTATATTAAGTATTTTACCTTCTAAGAAACACTTTTCTGAAAGTAACTTTTACTTTAGTTTTGTTGACAATAAATGTCTTTTATTTCATTCAACCATGCGTACGTCTGGAACTGAGTAATTACTAGTCATGCTAGTTGGTGGCAGCGGAAGTAAAGTGGCAGTGCATGTCAGTGGCCCATGAGAAGGGTGGAGGCAGTGCATGGTGAACGCTACAGGGATATCCCTGTCTAGTGCCACAGCCAAGACATATCTTTTTGTTACCCCATCATTTGTCATTGATGCTGTGGTATTTTCTGCATGTACTGTAATTTTTATATTGTTCCCTGAAATATTTCCGCAATGCCTAAACATATTAATTACAGTAGATACTCGAGTATAAGTCTAGTTTTTCAGTCCATTTTAACACACACCTTTGCTTTGTCACGACCCAGGTTTGTTTTTTGTTTGTTTTTTGGTTTTGTTTTGTTTTTGTTTTTGTTTTTTGTTTTTTTGCAAAAAAGGGGGATACAATATGCAACAATTATGTAGTGAAGTACGGTACTTTAAAATATGCAAATATGCTGTCTTCACCTTGTGTTTTGTTATTACATTCATTATATTTAACACTCTTCTAGCCAACTTTGCCATGTATCTTTATAGCATAAACATCTTTGTTCCTTTTACATATATTTAATAATAAAGTTATACTGTATATTCTCTTTGCTATTATTGCTGTAAATATGGCATGGATTTTAGTGAATTAGTGAAGAAATAGGCCTATATATTCTATTATCAGTAGGATCTTTATTCAGTTTTGGAATTGTTAGAATTATTAAATGCTTCCAATCTGAATGGGTACTAAATTGAACAAGTTACCCCAATTTGGTTAAATGTCATGGATAGGTCAACTGAGTGATACAATCTCAATTCTAACATAAACTTCTAACGTACCAAGTATACTTTGTCTAGTGACCAGATTTCCTTCATTTGACATGATGGCATGGTCAAGATCCTTGCAATCCTGGCTAAAAACCTTCTACAACGAAGACCCAGAGTTGTCTTCGTGTCTACTGCCCTTTTAAAAAATGAAATGGATTGGCTTAAATAGAGACCCCTTGGATTCACTAAGTCATGGGCAAGCCGTCCAAATAATCAAAATAAGAATTTTAGACATTCAATTTCAGGAATCATGAAATGCAGCCAATAAGACCCGTTCACCACTATTTTGCCATGTCTCATTTAAAAATTAGAAAGCCAGCTGGCTTCCTTTGCCTGCTTAACTGCCTATGAAAATACAGGACATTCTCTCTAGCCAGAAGCAATGTCGTGGCTTTCCTGTACAAGAGGCGAAAAGGAGTTCAGTTCTTTGAAAGACATTTCTCATATGAGCAGGGTGCACTGTCCACTCCACCAGGATGATCGATCCATGTTTGTTCCACTGGTCCTATTAAAATTGGAGGGAAAATCTGATGCGGGCATAGTCTGTTTTATGTTATCAGTGGAGATGCCTGGCATTCTGGAAAGAATTGGAGATTTCATCCACTCAATTATTAAAAAATGAAGCCTTGTTTTCTTTTTTCTTTTTGTTTGGTTGGTTGCTTTTCTGCTTTCCTCCCTCCCAGATTTTTTATGTGTGACACATTTAACAAACTCGCAGCCTCCTCCAGGCGTGGCGAAGCATCTTTCCAGAGAGGGAAGCACCCAGAAAGAAAGGAGCCATGCTTCCCCCTCCCCAAAGAGTTGTTGAGAGGGAGAAGTGAGGGGACCCTGCCCAGGATGCCGCCCCGCCATGCCCCCCTTCATGGTGGTTCAAAAGGGGGGTTGTGAGAAGCCTCCCCCTCCCCCTGCTCCATGGGAGGATCTTCTTGGACCCCCTCAACTGTCTTCCTTTTTTTCTGAGGGGAAAATAAAACCAATTTCTCATTGGGATGAGTAACAGTGTGAGCTGGCAGGGAGAAGGGGCTGTGGGCCACTCAAAATTTGGAAACAGGCCGCATTTGGCCCCTGGGCCTGACTTTGGACATGCCTGATTTAGGGCTTTATAAGTCATTGTCAAAACCTTGAAATCAGTGCAGAAACAGATGGGGAGCCAGTGCAAGGCAGCCACCGGGACCACCCCCCGCATGATTTCCATCTTGTTCAGGTTCAGCTTTAGACCATTGCCCCTGCACCGCCACCCCAGAACATCCCCCAAGCAACCCGCAAGGGACGGAACAGCATCTTCTACAGATGGAAAAAAGGAAATGTAGAGCTGGGTATCATCGGCATATTGATGGCACAAAGCTTCACATCCATTGATGGTCCCACCGGTATCCTATAGATATTAAATAGCAAAGGAAAGATGATCGACCCCTGAGGAACCCCACAAGTAAGGGACCACAGAGCCCGATACATTCTCCCCAGTCTGCACTCTCTGCGAATGGCCTGCCAAGAAGGATTGGAGCCAAGCCAGTGTAAGGCCACTGATTCCCAACTCAGAGAGCCGTCTCAGGAGGATACTGTGGTCAACAGTATCAAAAGCTGCTGAGATGTCGAGGAGGACCAATAAGGACAGTTGGCCCCTGTCAGCTTCCCTCAGCAGGTCATCCTGCAGGGTGACCAATGCTGCTTCCATGAACCCTGACTGGAAGGGATCCAAGGCATTGCTTTCATTCAAAAGAACCTGAATCTGATTGGCCACAACCCTCTCAACAACCTTGCTAAGGAAGGAAACATTGGTGACAGGTCTATAGTTGCCAGTATCATCCGCTGTCATGGTCGATTTCTTCCTGATGGGCCTAATGAGTGTCTCATTGAGGGCCGATGGAAACAAGCCACCCCCCCCCCCCCAATTTATTATTGCTGTGGCCCATTTGGTTGTGACAGGCCTGGCTGTTTTGATTAGCCAGGCTGGACAATGGTCCAAAGTGCAGAAAGTGGGCATCACTTTGTCCACCTCAATGGGCATCACAAGCTGAAATTTAGTGATAATCACCGAATAAGGCGGAGCGCTGGACATCTCAGCTCTATCTGTTGTGTTCAAGTGAGGTCCTGGTGAATTGCTTCCACTTTAGATTTTAAAAATGCTGCAAACTGATCACATGAGATGCTAGAGGGAGGCCAATTGTTGTGGCCAGTTCCAGATAGATCACGAACTATATGGAATAATTGTGCCTGCTGGTTAGAAGCTTCGCTTATCCGGAAAGCACAGTAAGATCTGCATGTTATGTTATGTGCAGTGATGTCAGAATTGACTTTTATAGATCCTAACAGGGTTTTCAAGGTAAATGAAGTATTTAATAGTGTTTTTACCAACTCCACAACTCCAGTGAGTTTCTGGGGTAGAGCCAGGAAAACATACCCTGGTCTCCTGAGTCTATCCACTACACCACATTGGGTATCCCACTAATACTACATATAGTATATAGGTTGATCCAGATTGTAAATTGCAAACAGAGCAGACCAAGTTAATTTGAGTATTAATTACTGAATTTAATCTATAGTGTTATACAGTATTTGCATTTTATTGTAGATGTGTGTGTTTATGCACATAGTAGCAATATGAAGTTACTCAAAGCAAATACTTCATTGCATTTGTTCGGTTGGACAATTTTGCTTGTACTGGTGTCAAGTCCCAGTGGACTATTTATATAAACTATTTGAAACCATTTGATAGCTATTCCATATACAGTTGAAGGATATTTATTAAATCAAATAAATCAGATCTGTATATTTTGTTATCTTTTTTTCTCCTAGGCCTTCAGCTCTGTCAAGTAGTCCAACATATTCAGACTTGCCATTCATCAGAATATCTCCACATAGGACCCCTGTCGTGGCATCGGAGTCTCCTTTTAGCCCACCTCATCCATACATTAACCCTTACATGGATTATATCCGTTCCTTGCACAGCAGCCCTTCTCTGTCCATGCTCTCAGCAGCCCGAGGACTGAGTCCTACAGATGGTGAGTTTCACTCCAGGCTTTCTTTTTGCTGTCATTTGAGAACTGTTACATTCATCTTGTCAGAGTATCTTTTGCACTCCTTCCAATCAGCATCAGCAGATTTGTCACACATATATTATGTCATAAATGTTTCAATACTTTATCAGTCTATAGTTGGTCATTTGTACATTTTACTGAAACATCAACCAAAGGAACCATCTTATTCAAAATTTAAAAATTGAAGAATATTCATTGCTTCTGTCAATTATCATGGACCAGAATACTGTTATGCATCTTGACTTGCCTATGTTAAGTGTAAATGAAACATTTCTGAAATTAACAGGGCACCTTCATTTTTTTAATCTTATTTTTAAAATGAGATTGAAGTGATCATGTACATCCATAATAGCTTAATAATGTATGGCACAATGGATATGTTTTATTTACCATAGGGGTAAAAATACAGTGGCACATTGATAAGGTTTTTTTTAGAAGTAGGTTTATTGATTAGATTCTCTTACCCTGAAATTTAGGAAGCAAGAGTTTATGTTTATGTATGAACATACTAATTAATATCATCCAGCTTAATTTAGTCATGATTTGGTCTTGTTGAAATAGTTGGTTGTAACAAATCTAAGTCCCGTAATATCAGTAAAATTAAAAACACAATCCACCTCTCTCATATTGATCTATTGCTAGCAACCAGGAACATCCTAGAATTGAGAAATAAGGAAATTATTTCTCCATTCAGGGAATCCATGGAATTCAGAAATAAAAGTATCTGGCTTTTTGATCTTCTTCTAGATGGGCCTGATTTAGACCCATTTGCCTTGATAGTTCTGAGATGGATTGGATAATCCCACATCTTAATTCATAAGTAGCAGTGAAATGGGGGAAGGGAGATAATTGTAATTGAACATATTGATCAGGTTGAACAGCCCATCAGCACTCCTAGCACAGACCTGTTGCCATGTCTGGTACAAACTGGCAAGTCTTGGGGCATGATCCAGGAGCTGGCACTACAATTTCCCCCTTCCATTGCTCTGCCTGTTAAAATTAACTGACTATTATAATTATTATAACTATTATAATTTGACTATAACAGATCTATAAAAGATTCCAGCTACATTCCTAGCTATGAGATCAGCCTCATGACTACACTTCCAGTCATGCAATTCCATGATCATGAACAATCTCCTAAGTCCATTTTAGGATACTATCTACAGTGGTACCTCTAGTTATGATCACAGTTGGTACATAGAGAATGGTCTTAACCACTGCTGGTTGTAACTCAAAATGGTTGTAAGTTGAGCTGGTTGTAAGTCGAGGTACCACTGTACAGTACTTATTATAATGGTCATTTAAGAACCAAACTGTTTTCAGCTCCCACCATTATAGATCAGTGTTTTTCAACCTTTTGTGCAAAGGCACACTTTTTTCATGAAAAAAAAAATAACGAGGCACATCACCATTAGAAAATGTTTAAAAAATTTAGCTCTGTGCCTATATTGACTATATATAAAGTAATTCTCTTGAATAGACATCAAATAAACACAAAGAAATTATTTTATAATTACTTTATTATTTCATAGAATCTAATGATTGGTCTATTTGTGAGCTGAAGCCGCATGTTACGGATGAAATTGGAATTTTTCCCACGGCACACCAGACAATATCTCATGGCACACTAGTGTGCCACGGCACAGTGGTTGAAAAACGCTGTTATAGATGAACTCATAATGTCTGTCTCCATACTCACCTCAAAGACAAAGGTATTATTCCAGCTTTAGTTTACATCGGGGGATCCTCTCTCCTACTGGCACTATGGCACATTAGTGGAGTGACTCCTTCCATTGGTATTACACTACTATGATCAGTATCATACTCAGCCATGTACATAATAGTGCTCCCTAAAATACACTCTGTTTGCAGTCAGTTCCAATCTTAAAACCCTCTTATAGCAGTGAAACATTCTCTAGTGCGGTTGTAGCAGTCTTCTGACTTCTCAGGCATTGGCCCCATAGTGTTTACCTGCTTGACATTGGCACAGTGCTTGGTATAGATCAAAACATGCACTGTCTAATCTCAGTACTTTCAAAACAAATAATAGTTTTCTGGAGTCCTAGAAAGGTGTTTATGTTCAATATTGTGCCGAGGGCCGTAGCTAAGGAGGGCATGGGGAGATAGCACCATGGACAGCACCATACATTTGCATGCAAGTCTGTGCAAATGTGTGGTGTTGTCCATGGTGCTATCCCCCCATCCCCCCACTTAGCTATGGCCCTGATAGTGCTCTCTTCTTGTAACTTACGTTGCTGTTTTATATCTTAAACATACGTATAACATTTGTCTCACATCAAAATTTATTCATAACTCTCAAATAACATTCCTATCATTCCCTATAATTTCTATCATTATTTTCTCCCCATTCCTTTCTGTCTTTACATCCCTATCTGATTTTCTGAGGGCTCATCCAGGAAATATCACTGGTGGCTCCACCCACAGGAACTCCCATTGGAGCATGCAAAAAAATACATTCCAAACATTCTAATTAGTAAATATTCATGAGTCAGGGGTGAACGTCACAGTCATCAACCACCAAATGACTGGTGGTTGATGACTGTTGCTAAGACTGAAATCCTCAAATCCTCTGCCCCACCTTAGAACCAGTCCCTCAGACTGCTCTAGAACTATGGAAGGCAAGCAGGGAAACTACTGGGTAACTGGGTAGAATAACATGAGTCTCCACTGCCTGACGAAGAACAACTAGAGCCCAAATGGAAGGCATTAAATATAGCCCAAATGGAAAGCATTAAATAGACTGAGTGTTGGAGTTGAGAGATCAAAGGATAGTTTGACAAAAATGGGGCTTTCCTATAGAAGATAACTTGTGTGAATGTGGAGAACAAATCATTTCACATATGTTACAATGTCTACAATGCTCTTCAACTTGTATGGAGGAAAACATGATGCTGGCAAGAGGGAAATGCTGTTGATGTGTCCTGGCTTTTCTTTTAGAAGTCTTATTCACTTTAAACACATTTTGTACATGCCATGATAATTTTATTACTTAGTAGTGTATGTTTCTGTGTTAATATTATTTGTTTGGTGCATAAAGAAGGAAGCAAAGAAAATAGGCCCTTCTACTCAACCTTCCATCTTCACAATGCTTTTAATATCAATTGTGACTCTGACAGATTCAACAGTTCGTTAACTTACAATAGCTACTTCATTTGGTGTCATGTGGTCACACTGGTTTCACTGGTTTCAGTGTCTTCCACCTCACTAACAATGACAATCACTCTAACTATGGAGCACAGGCAACTGCTATCACCATGTGTTACTATGCCTAGCTTCATTCTTCTGGTCATTACATAGAAGCCAGAGGAACAATTACCTCCCTTTCCCTGAAGTGGATGTCTACAGAGAAAAGACTGATAAAGAAAAATTAACCCATTCTTAGAAAATTAGGGAACAGCAAAGAAAATGGGCATTATTCCAGTGCCCCATATCCAATTCAAACTGTGTTCTTACTTTCATCAGTAGCCTTTGGCAAAACAGCCTCTTGTCAGCTTCCTCTTATTAGTCAAAACCCCACTCTCATTTATTTAATCTTGAAAGTTTTCTTTCTCCAAATTCTGACTCTTCAAAAGATAACCATGATGACTCAATATTGGATATCCTACTATATCCAATAATTTGGACATTAGAACTCTTAGACCCACATGTTTAGGAAGATCTTCATGGTGGTTGGAGTTGTTCAGCAGCGAAAATAACCTGCCACGGAGGGTGGTGGATTCTCCTTCTCTGGAGGTTTTTAAGCAGAGGCTAGATGGCCATCTGTCGGGAGTACTTTGAGGGGGGTTCCTGCATGGCAGGCAGTTGGACTGGATGTCCCTTGAAGCCTCTTTCAACCAGGGTGGATAAAAATCAATTTTTTTAAAAAAAAAATTAAAAATCAGATTTTTTTCTTTAAATCAATTTTTTTTAATTTAAATCAGATTTTTTAAAAATGTAAATGCTTTTTGAGCAAACATCTCTCTAAAAATCTTGTTCTATTTAATATACATTATAGTCCAAAGGTTATTCATCATGAAATTAGCTTTTAATTTAATTTAAACATAAATGTAGCATAAGGTTGTATTAATCCATTCACAATGGCATGCTGTCCCAGTTTCTGAAAGATTATTTGGAGCATTCTTTCCATCTAGAACAGGGGTGCCCAAAGGTAGATCTCCAGATCTTCTTGGCCTAGAGCTCCCAAGAGCCCTTGCCAGCACAGCTAATGCTGAAGCAGCACAGCTAGTGGTGAAGGCTTCTGGGAGTTGTAGGCCAAAAACATCTGGAGATCTACCTTTAGGCACCCCTGATCTAGAAGATACTATCAAAGATGCTTGGTTTTGCTATTTTCA